>JAJHZJ010000357.1:0-70000 GCA_023548195.1 Bettongia penicillata ogilbyi | reverse complement strand
AACAAACAATTGTTAGACTGCATTAAGGGAAATATGGGGCAGCTAGGTGGTGCAGTAGAAAGAGTCTAGAGTCAGGAAGACATGAGTTCAAATCTGGCCTCAGATACTTAACAGCTGGGTGACCCTGGACAAGTCACTTAGCTCTGTTTGCCTCAGTTTCCTCATCTATAAAATGAGCTGGAGAAGGAAATAGCAAATCACTCCAGTATCTTTTCCAAGAAAACCCCAAATGGGGTCATGAAGAGTCAGACACAACTGAAATGACTCAGCAACAGCAACAAGATATACAACTATAGCAAATTTGGTGCTCAGTTTGGGGTATAATGTTTTAGAAAAGCTGGAATACATCTAAAAGCAGATGACTAGGAGACCAAGTATGAGGAACACATGAAAAATGACAATAATATTTCATAAATGTGCCAGGTGACCCAGCCCTTTACCATTTACCAAGAAATTTTCCTACAATAATAATCCCATGGGATTTACATAGAACTTGATGGTTGATGAAAATCTTTCTTTTTTTAATGTTCCTCACAACAGCCCTGTGAGATGGACAGTGTAAATATTCTGATTTTATACATGAGGAAACTTGACCCCAAAGACCATAAAGGACTTTGCCAAAGTCAAAAGCTAGGCAGGAGCAGAGCTCAGATTTGAACCATGGCCTTCTGATGAAAAATCGAAAGCTCAATCTACTCAACCAGGCTGCCTTATTTGTATACATCGTATAGTTTTACCTGCTGGTTAATAAGATTCATGGGTGTACCTTGTTTTCCTTCTCTTTGTATCCTAGCAAAATTTCATGCATATATTAGTTGCTTAATAATTGCATTGAATTTGAAAAACAATAACCAGATGATGTAAATAGTATACATATTATTATTCCTGTTTCATGGATAATGAACCTGAACTTAGAGAGGTTAATTACCTTCCCAGTCTCATATACCTACTAAGTGGTCAAGTTAAGTCTTAAGCTTATCTTCTCATTTCGTACCCTTATTCTTTCCCCTTCACCATAGCGTCTCCCCAGAATAACTGGACATGTGTTACCTGGAGGAGAGAAGTCTTAGGAAGACACATGATGGTTAGATTGAAAAGGAGGGAGGAAACTCACAGTTATCATTGAGACTTAGTAGAGTCATCATATTTAGGTTTTTTCATTTCTTGCCTTTTCACTGAGCTGGGAAGGAGTAGGGGAAGGTTCGGAATCTGGAACTGAAAATAAAGTAAAATGGAATGGAAAAAACAAATATATAATAACTTCAACACTAAAAAAAATGAAGAAGATGAGAGACTTGGTGGAGTCAGACCCAGGACTGAAATGTGTCTCTATAAGGCAGGAGTGCCTAATCTTTCCTATGTCATAGATGCCTTTTGGAAGCCTGGTAAAGCTTATTGATTTCTTTTTCGAATAATGGTTTTAAATGCACAAAACAAAACTTGTAGGATTACAATGGAAACAAATTATATTGAGATACAGTTGTCAAATTTTGTTTTTAAAAACACAAGTTCAAGGACCCAAAGTAAAACAAAAAAACAAACTCTCTTATACCTTATTCAAATTGGAGAGGACAAAGAAGAAGGATGAGGATTAAGTAGCATTGCATCTTAAGAAGACATCCTCATGTGAGGAAATCCAATAACCACAGTAAGGAATCATGGTGGAAACCATTTGGGTAAAGATTGATGGAGGCAGAAAGAGAAGCAAAATTGTCATTGGAGCACTTGACAGACTACCAGAAAGAGGAATTAGGTGAGGAGTCTGGGAAATAGACCACAAGTCAGGCACAGAGGCATGATATAGTAGTGATGGGGAACATTAATAATCTAGACGTCTGCCTGAGCTCTCTCTCTCCGCATAATGCAGAATGGCTAATGGTTTCTTGGCTTTACTTGGCCATAATTTCATCCTTCAGAAAGTAACAGAATCATTGAAGGGAACATGTATCCTGCTTCTGGTTCTCCCCAACAAAGTACTTGTGGGTAGTGAGATTACAATGGTAGACATGGGAGAAAATGAAAAATTCCAAGAATTTGTGATTTAAAAAAATGATTTTAGTAGAACAGATTACCTAGATTGTAGGAGAACAAACTCCCAGAGGGTTCAAAGAAAGCATGTGTTAAATGGGTTTGTCATGGCATAAAATTCATGGGGAGGCCAGCCCAGAAGGAAAGCAAAGCTCTCAAGAATGAAATTTTGAAGACAAAACAATTCCAAATGAGTGAGGAAAGTGGAAATTGTCTAAAGATGCCAACGTGGATATTAAGGGAAGTTCTCAAACAACTTCAATTTTTAAAAGATATAAGGGAGATGAAAGCAACAGAAGAGAACTGAAAAAAAAAGTGTTGTATAAGTGGGAACAGTGTTGAGGAAAGATCAGAATTAATCCACAAGCATCTATTAAGTACATTCTGTACCTGCAAATGGGCTAGGGATTGGGACTGGTAAGAAAAGTTCAGAACAAATAAAAAGATTTGTTCACTTTTTAAAATAATCTTGGGGGAAAAAAGAGCATCAAAGAAATAATGATAATGAACAATGAAGAAAAGGCAGAGTTGTTCAACTCGAATTTTGCTTCCATTTTATCTATCTTTAAATTAGGAGGAAAAAAAGAAGAAAAACGGTCAATAGAAAAATGGCTACTAGAAAGTTGTTGCCCAAGTAGGGAGATTAAAGGACCAGAGATTTGGAGCTAGAAGAGACCTTCAAAGTCATCTATTCCAACCACTTCATTTTACAGATGAGGAAACAGAATCCCAGAGTGTTTATGTGACTTGCCCAAAGTGACATGGAGAGTCAGAGATTTCCCAGCTGTCTTTGACAACTTTAAATAACCAGGCCCAGATAAATTATATTTTTGGTATGAATAAAGTTGTGGCTATGATTTCAGAGTCATTTTCAATAATTTTTGAAAGATAATGAAAAATAGAAGAGATGTATCATAGGGAAAGGCAATTGTCCCAATGAGAGAGACAGAAAGACAGAGAGAGAAACAAAGACAGAGATAGAGAGAGACAGAGAGAGACAGAGAGAGAGACAGAGAGAGACAGAGAGACAGAGAAAGAGAGACAGAGAGAGAGAGAGAGACAGAGAGAGAGAACCTACTAACTATACGCCAAGGAACTTGACTTTAATTCTTGGCAAAATTCCAGAACATGGGTTTTTAATTTTTTGCATGTCATGGACCTTTTGGCAGTCTGATAAAGCCTGTAGATCCCTTCTCAGAACAGTGTTTGTAAATGTATGAAGCAAAATATATAGTATTACAAAGGAAAAGAGTTTTACTGAAATACATTTATCAAAATATTTTTAAAATCAGTTCAAGGATCCCAGGATAAGAACTTTTTGTTCTGTAATGTGTTGCTAAAAGGATGGCTAATAAATATATAGAAAAAGAAGCAGTACACAGGAAACTAACAGTTACATCAAAGACCTGGCTCTCCTCTGTGACTTCAAACAAGTCACATAACCGCTTTGGCCCTCAGCCTCCTCACCTGTAAGATATGGTGGTTGGACTTTAGGTCCATGACTCTTTCCAGTTCTAAATCTACGATCCACTCTATGAACTGAATTTCCTTTTTTTTTAAACAAGGTTATAAGATTGATAGATTAGGGCAGAGATGGGGAGCTTGGGACCTCAAAGCTGTATGTGGCCCTCTAGGACCTCAAGTCCTTTAACTGAATCCAAATTTCACAGAACAAAGTTAGGAATCTGTCAAAGGGCTATACTTGAGGACCTAGAGGGCCACATGTGGCCTTGAAGCTGCAGGTTCCCCACCCCTGGATTTGGGAATGCCAATCACTCCATTTTAGCAAATATTTGACAAAGTCTCTAATATGAATTTTAGGGACAAGATGGAGAAGTGTGAGCTAAATGATATGGATAGCACAGCTGGTTAAGTTCATACCTGGTGAAATAGATGAACACAAGTAATAATCATTACTGGTTCAATGTCACTTTACAAAGAAGACTCAAGCTGAGTGCTCAGGGATCTGTGTATGATCCTGGGCTCTTTAATATATTTATCAATGACCCAAATAAGGGTACAGATACCATGTTTCCTAAATTTTCAGATGACACAAAAATCAAAGGGATGGTGAGCATGTTGATGACAGAAGTCCCCCACCCCAATAAAAGATCCCAGCAAGCTAGCACATTGGTCAAATCTAGTAAAAATAAAATCTAATTAAATGTGGTTGTACGTTCATTCACCTGAAGAACATTGAGGGTTTTTTCATGGACTGAAAGATCAACATGAGTCAACAATGCATATTATCTAGCTACACAAGTAACCAATTAAGATAATAAAATCTAAACTAAATTAAGAGAGCACAGTGTCCAAGACCACAAAGGTGATAGGATAATAGAGCTAGAAAGGATCCCAGAGGCCATCTTGTATTATATATGAGCAAACAGATCTAAAAACGTTGTCAGTTACCTAAGATAATGTGATATGTGACAGAAGCAGGATTTGAACTCAGATATTCTAACTACAGAGCCATTTCTCCCCCAGTTAGACTATACATGGATTATTACATTCAGTTATGGATGCCACATTTTAAACATTTAAGAGACAGTATTGTAGACCACTAGATTTGGAGTCAGGAAGACCTGAGTTCAAATCCCGCCTCTGTCTACTTAAATGACCATAAGCAAGTTACTTAATCTTCCTGAACTCAGTTTTTTCATCTGTAAAATTGTTAGAGCAATACCTGTAGTACTTACCTCACAGGGTTATATGTAACATGGGATAGTCCCTTTCACATGAGTCCCTTGGAATACCCCAGATTCAAAGTACCCTGTGGGTCCCCATTTACTCAAAAAAGGTTGCTCACTAGCTCCTAACATTGTATATATTTTTTCCTAAGTCATTCACAAATAACCATTAATTGGAAGCAAAGGCATTTGATGAAAAGGAGAGTAAGATGTTTGGTAGAGGATTCTCCCCAATCCCATGATGTATTTTTTCCACAAATATAGACATCATCAGAGAAGATGAGCGGTTGTGGTTATGGTTTGTCATTCATTCCCAAAGTGAACCATGATCAGGAAGATGATGCCATGACTTGCAATTGAACTGGATTTAAGTGAGGCAGGGCTGTGCAAAGTCACCAGTCTCACTTTCTCTTTCAGAGCCATCTAGGTCCAGTGGCTGGATATAGATGAGGACAACTGGAGATGGCACAGCCTGTGCTACTTGAAAGAACTCAGGAAGACCTAGATTCAAATTCTGTTTCTGATGCATATAGACTATGTGATGAGTATGCATAAGGATAATGCATGCAAGATCCATGCATAGGGAATACAAGACAACTTATACATCCCACATGTAAGGACAATTAATATCATCTCATGATATCCTTATACTGCTTTCACAGAAATGGTCAAGTTGTCTCTGTTTGACTTATTGCTTGGCTGGCTCATCTTGTCAGAGCCAGTCAAGTCATCTCAACTTCATTCTGCTAGGGTATAGTGACTAGAAACTTTCCCTAAACATAATAAGCCTTATTATCCCTAATAAGCCTTTTATGAACAGCTAGGTGGTACAGTGGATAAAGAGCAGCAGGTATGGAATCAGGAAGATTCATCAGACACTTACTAGCTAGATGACCCTGAGCAAGTCACTTAACCCTGTTTGCCTCAGTTTGCTCACCTATAAAATGAGCTGGAGAAGGAAATGGCAAACCAATCCAATAGCTTTGCCAAGAAAATCCCAAATGGGGTCACAAAGAGTTAGACACGACTGAAAAGACAGAAAACAAAAGCAGCCCTTTAGTCCTAGCTATGACATCAAGTTAACAAAAGTCAGTCTCAGGTGCCCCAGGTTAAGATTGGGTCTTTCCTTTTCAATGCCTTGAAGAAAATCAAAGCCTTTCTTATAGATAACTCTCTTATTTAGGGTCTAGACTGTCTTAAGTATTCCCACGTTCCTTTATGGCTTAGTCTAGATTTGAACCAGAAGAAAAGGAAAGGTCAAGAGGCCAAGTTATCCACCTCATGTAGTCAGCATTTCTATCTTTGTCATGTATATCTTTCAGCAGCAAAGTCAGATTAGTTAGGTGCAAGATTCTGCACAGTGAACAACCTGTCACCCTATATTTGTAAAGTGCTTTGTAAACTTTAGAGCATTATATGAATATCAGGTATCATTATTATATTTCTGGGAAAATAGACCAACATCTTACACTATAAACCACACAAAATGGTTAAGTGACCTGAATATTAAAGACCATATCATTAGGTGGAACAAATGGATAGAGCACTGGGCCTGGAGTCAGAAAGATCTAAGTTCAAATCTGGCTTCAGACACTTAATAGCTATGTGACTTTGGGCAAGTCACATAACCTCTGTTGGCCTCAATTTTATTGGCTATAAAATGAGAATATTAATAACACCTACCTCCCAGGTTTGTTGTGAGGGCCAAGGGAGATAATACTTGTAAAGCACTTAGCGCAGTGTCAGGCACACAGTAGGAACCATATAAGATGTTGGCTACTATTACTAAAATTAGAAGAGTAAAAGTCAGGGATCTTTCACAGCTATGACTCTAAGGCATTGAAAAGGAAAGACCCAATCTTAACCTGGGGCACCTGAGACTGACTTTTGTTAACTTGATGTCATAGCTAGGACTAAAGGGCTGCTTTTGTTTTCTGTCTTTTCAGTCGTGTCTAACTCTTTGTGACCCCATTTGGGATTTTCTGGGCAAAGCTATTGGATTGGTTTGCCATTTCCTTCTCCAGCTCAGGGGTGAATTTTTAATGGAACAAGGAATAGAATTTGTTACAAAAGATTTAAAAAGTCATTTTGATTACATAGTTTGTTTAAACTTCTGAATAAATAAAATTAAAATGAACAAACAACTATGTGAGAAAATATAATCACACCAACCTCACACCCAGCAAATTGGCAAAGATGACAGAAGGACTGGACTAGTCAATGTCAGAGACATGGAAGGATACTAATGCATTGCTAATGGAACTCAAAAATGAAAAACAATTATTGTAGGGTTTTTTTAATTAATCTTTTTTTCAATCAACAAAAATCCACCTCCTGGGTAGTAAGCAACAAAGTTGAAAATTGGCACCAGTCCCTGCGTCCTATCCAAGGTCAAAGTGCCTCAATGTGAGTCTGGGACCTTGTCTTACCCAGGTACACAGTCTTGTCATCTCCCAGTTCCTAGGCACTGTAATCAGCTGCAGTACATTAATGCCTCGTGATTAGATCCTGCCCCTAGTGTCCAAAGACCTCTCTATCTCTCTATGCCAACCTGGCCTGGAAAAATGACTTGATGTGGCTTTTTCTAGGACTACCCTATCAGGATTTCATTTGGTAAAATTTCTAGATGTTTCGTAGCATTTTGTCAGGGTGAACTAACCACTCATCTTCCGGCTACTCTCCCATCTTAGCTCATTGTGACCCCTTGGTCCAATCATTTTTGGAAAATAATTTGAATTATGATTTTTTTAAATAGTGCCCAAGATATTTATACATACTAATAAATTTCTTATATATGCATACATCTACACACAGATATACCTTTTGATCCAGATACATGCTTCCAAGAACATTAATCACCAAAAAAAGACCTATCTATACCAAAATATTAATAACAACACTGGCCAAAACAGAGAACTCTAAGTAAAGTGGATCTCCTTTGATTGGGGAAGGGCTAAACAGGTTGTGGTACAAAAATATAATTGACTATTTTATATTCACAGAAGAAACTATAAATATGATGAATGTGGAGAATCATGGGACAAAACGTCAACACGCACATATCAAAAACAACTTCACAAAGTGAAGCAAGAAGACCCAAGAAAACATAGAACAACCAAAACGTTAAATGAATGCTGTCAAATTATAAAGACCAAGTTCAATTCTAAAACATGAGAAGTCACCAATCCCTGCCTCCTCATAGAGCCGGACTACGGACTGGGAACACTGCGTATAATGTCACTTGTTTTCAATGTTTGTCTAGTTTTCTTGACCTGTTTTCTTTTTCTTTTTTTAATAAAGGCTGGCTCTCTGGATAGCAGAATAGGGAAGGACACATTGGGAAAGGCAGGTAATGTAATAGCAAATTAATTAAACTGACAAATGACAAATTCAAACAATTTTAAATGAACAAAAATTATGTTACACAATTTAATTTTATTTGAATTATTATTATTAGATTAAGAAGCATTTGTCAGGAAGTGAAACAGTATGAGAGAGCACACAGTATAGTGAATAGAGAGCTGGCCTCAGAGCCACAAAAACCTAAGTTCAAGTTTTACCTTTAATTCTGACTGAGTGACCTTAGGTAAGTCATTTAAACTCAGTGCTCCATATAACTCTAAGACCATAAATTGCGAAGAAAGTTTTAAAGTGCCCTAGTTTGAGAGAGTCTCCTCATGAGAAAACTCATAGTGGAGAAAAAACATATAAAGTAATGAATGTGTGAAAACTTTCCTGTGTCCCCTCTTCTCTCCTCAGGTACCTAGGTAAGAAACTGAGACCTGGAAAAGACCTTAACTTTAAAAGGTCATGGTCTCCCACTGTATCCTGGACCATCTCCAGTCATTCTGATCTATATCTGACCCAGATGATTCAGAGGGATTAAGTGAGGCTGGTGACTTTGCACAGCCCTGCCTCACTTAAATCCAGTTCACTTGCATGTCATGGCATCACCTTCCTGATGTCTTGGTCCTCTTCCAGAAGGACAAACAATGACGACTTCAGGCATCAGAGTCTGCATACTGGAAAGCAGACCCCTGGAGGTAATCAATATAGGGAAACTCAGGTTTCTCTCCAGAAGAATTTAAAGCATGTAAAGAATTTTAATGCCAGGACACTTTCCCTTTTGTCTCTGTATCCGGATTGCCTAACAAAATGCCTGCCAAGTAGTCAGAGCTGAGCAAATACTTCCTTAATTGAACTGAATTGAATTACTCCAGGGTGAAACAGAGTGTTCTGCAAGACCCAAAAGTGGGAAAACTCAGGAAGAACAATAGACAGTATGTTGTAGTGGAAAGAATGCTGGATTTGGAGTGAGACAATATGGGTTCAAATCCAACTTTTGCCACTTAATATTAGTGTGAGCTTGCACTAGTTATTTAATTTCTCTGTTCCTTCTGATTTGTGATCAGATCCATGTTTCTATTGCTTCTGGAAATTAATTACTGTATTGCTCCACTCACAATTTCTGACTTCATCTTCCCTGGCCACCACCCCACTCTCTGTGTTGTCTCCCACTTTTAGGATGCAACTTTCTTGAAGACATCCAACTTAGCACTTAGCACACTGGTTCACACACAGTAAACACTTAATAAATGCTTTTTCATTCATTCACTTAGTCACTCATTCACCTACAAAATGATGAGATTAGAACAGATAACCTGGAAGGTCCCTTCCAACTCTTCATCTGTAATCCTGTGAACTTGGAAGCAATGCTAAGGTCAACTAATAATAGTGTTTAAGATTGGAAGTCCCAGAAACAGGATGTTGCCATAGTTCTAACAAGATTTGACCAATGCTTGGTGTAGAAATAAGGGAGAAAAGTCAGATTCTGGACTTGTAGAAGATTTGGTAACAAGACAGATGGTGAGAGCCAAAGACTGTCAAAAATTAGTGTGAAGTCTCTTACTTTGGAAGCCAGTATTGTACTTTCATTTCTTAGTAAGATATCAGAACAGTGGCCTAGGACCTAAGAAGAGGAGATGACCCACAGTGTCTGCTTAGCTACAATACGTCAGCCCACAAAGCTATGGTCATCTTCCAGTTTAGTACACAATTAGTTTCAGTAAGAGGAATTTGGCAATCTGTGTTCCCAGCTGAGAATTTTCTAAATTTCCCACGTATTTCTCAGTATAGCTGGTGTTGTAATTTAGGTTTACAGGATCCTATCTTATGAAAATGTCCCCATTGAGGGAGAATGTCCCCCAGACCCAATGCCTTAAAAAGCACTGTTATAGCCATGCTCACATAGTTCTGTCTCTCGGAAACAGAAAATGGTGACATGCTAAGATTTCCCAATATGTAGAAATGGTATTTGGGCTATTACTTTGTTATTTTATATTCATTTTCACTCAAGTCTGGCCACAACAGGGAAATTATCCAAGGGAATTGTCCAAGCAGATGCCTAAAGACCTCTTAAAATTCAGAACTGTTTTTGCAAGCTCAGAAAAATTTAAGAATTATTTTCTGGATGCTAATGGACTCACAGACACCTAATCATAAGACCTCTTAAGACTATCAATGAAATAAAATTTCACTGTTAAGTGAATTTCAAGGGGCAAGACAGAGCCTTCTTTTCTTTCTCCTCTCTGAATATGTTTTAAGTGAATAGGCACATTTTGTGGCACTTGGATATGAAGAATTCAACTCTGACTCTTTGTTGGAAGCTGTATGGCACTTAAGTGTGTGTGTCTATCAGAGAAGGTTTTGGTGGCCCAGATGGTTGAAGTTCAGGGTAGCAATGGGCACAGGACAAAGGGAGCCCCTGCTCCAGGTTCCATTAACAACCCTTTTTTCAGTCAGTCCCATATACATGTGAGATCTAGAAGGGGAACTGGGAGACTTCCTAAGAGCAGGCCTACTACAGGATTTTCTCAATCAGAACACTGACCTTTTCTTTAAATCTTTCTGCCAAAGGGAATCAATGAAAATAAGAATTATACTGACAAATGGATTTGGAGAATACAGGAGGGCAGGTTGGTAAAGGAGAGACTTCTAATCTTTTACTAGCCCCCATAGATAGTATGGGGCTGTTATAGGATACTCAGGTTTTTTGTATAAGGTATCTCCCAGTCTGGGAATGTTCTCCCTCTTTTCTCCCCTCTTGGAATCCCTACCTCTGTAAAAGAACTCAGCTTACTGGCCATTCCCTTCAATCAACCTCCCCAGTTCATTATTTTATACTTAGCTTATATTTATTTAAATAAGTACATGTTGTTTTCCCCTAGTAGTCTTTAATTTTCTTGAAGGCAGGTGAAATTTTTCTTTTTGCTTTTGAATTCCCAATGACTAGCAGAGCACCTGGTACATAGTAGGTACTTAATAAATACCTTTCACACTGAATGGAATTGGGGTAAATCTTTTAGGGACAAGTTTTTGAAGTGTTCTGGGTAACTTGATCCTAATGCCCCTGCCCATCCTAGTCATAGATATATCACCTCCCTGTGTTTCTTCACAGAAGAAACTTGTGGTCAGAGGTAAGAACATTATAATATCATAATAAAATTACTATTTCCACTTTAAGCTTGGCTGATAAATATGTTCAATGGCTACATGACATATAATAAGTTACTAGTGCAGAGGAGCAGCTACAATTTAAACAAGATATATTGAAGCCAACAATACTTTGACCAGGAATCTGTTTTTAGACCAGGTCATGACAGCACCAAACACTGCCAGAAAAGTAACTAGGACACTACATAAACAAAAGGAAAATAAAGTCCAAGGATCTCATTACTGTAGCCTACCATGACAGGCTTCTCCTCCATTAACTTAATTCAAAGAAGCAGTGTTCAAGTACCAAAAGTTCTAGAGGTCAAGAGGATGGGGACTGAGAAAAGACCACTTAAGAGTTTGATGGCACAAAATGACTAATATGGAAATATTTTACATGATTGCACATGTATAACCTGTATTAGATTACTTACTGCTTGGGGGGAGATGAGGAGAGGTGGGAGGCAGAGAGAAAATCTGGAACTCAAAATTTTAAAAAATGAATGGTAAAAATTGTTTTTACTTGTAAATGGAGGAGAGATTTTTTTCAAGAAGAGTTTTATGTTCCTGGGGAGCAATTTCATTTAAGACCTGGAATTTGGCTGGCAAAGGGGTTAAGATATGAACATCAATGCATAAATGCAGGCTGAACTTGGAAGGTTTTTTCTAAGGAGTTTATAATAGGGAGAAAAACTATGGGATGATAGCTTGAGGGGATAGGAAGGACAACTGAAGGTTTTTAAGAGGCTATAGCACGCTTCTAAGCAAGAGGAAAGGAGTTAGCACATAGGAGAAACCGAAGGAGAAAAATCACCCCTTATTTTCATAGGGTTTTGTGCATTTATCATAGATTGCTTATTTTTAGGCTTTTAATAACCTTGCAAATTAGCTGAAAGGCAATTCTTATTGCTTTCTATCTGAAAGAAGGAAAAATCTTTCAAAGCAAGTTTTATGGGAAGGCTTCTATAGAATTTACTTATGCCCCTGCTTGTATCCATCAGCTTGATGCATTAAAATATCCATGGATCTTAAGTCATCAACACTTCAAGACCTGCCTCACGGGTTGGAATTTTTTTTGGAATAAATCCAAAAAAGAAAATCCTTTAGATATTATGCTGAAAAACAATTTTAAAAGATTCTATTTTCTAAATTAAGAAGCTTATTATTCTTTTTAAATTTTTGTATTGTTCAGATTAACCACATAGGGACTATGAAGGAAGATGCAATCCACCTCCAGAGAAAGAATTGATAAATAGAAGTATTCATAGTATAGTTTTTACATATATACATACCCATACGTATGTGTGTATGTGCATGTGTCAAATGGTGGCTTTCTCTAGTGTGGGATGGGGAAGGAGGGAGAAAGTTCAGAACTTAAAACGTAACAAAAAGATAAATTAACTTTTAAAAAATTTTCATTAGGGGACACTGTGAAAACACTAAAAATAAATGATGTATTTTAAGTTCTACTTGACCAGTTATCTAGGCCCTTGCGAGTGTTGGGGAGGGTCTATGTTCCCCTGCTATTCAAAGGTCCTTGAAATCAGTTGTCCTTCCCACCATTCAATCCACATTGGGGGTGGCTAGAGAGTAGAGGAAATTGCTGCTTTTCTAATACCCATGCTCTCAAGGCCCATAAAGAAAATTCTCCAGTCTTCCCTGAAACTGACAATGAGCATGGGTAACAGCTTCCCTTCACTAACCTTCTTTACCAGTTAATTGTGGACTTCTCAGCAAATAGCAACTATACCTATTAATAACTGCTAATAATAAAAAATGATAGCTATAGCACTTTAAAGTTTGCTATGTGCTTTACATATGTCACCTTATTTGAACTTCATAATAATCCTAGGAGGAGACGCTATTATTATTTCAATTTTATAGATGAGGAAAAATCAGAATGGGCGTAGTTATGTGACTTGTCTAGAGTCACTTGGCAAATAAGTGTCTGTGGCAGTCCTGATTCCAAGTCCAGTAATCTATCTACTATATGCAGCTACCTATTAGAAAATTCAACACTAGCTGTCAGTAGTCAGAGCCAAGGGATGTGGTAAATCTAAAGGTAACTTTCATTTTAGACATAAGCAATGAAGAAAGACATCTACTTCATTGTGAAAGTTTTATCCCAAAAGGTTGAAATAATAAACTGTCTCTTGTGGGATCATTCATGCCTTTTGAGCATGTAGGGATCTATAGAAATCTAGTCATGCTTTAAAGAAACTCAGACTCCAAGAAAACCCAAATCAGGATTTTTTCAAGGAAACCAGAAGATCTTTCAAGTAAGGCTAGAAACCCAGATACAGTATGAAGACAAGGGCATCACTGATAGAATTTGAGTGAACATTGATTCTGCCTTTCCAGTCTCAGATAGGGGTTTAGGGATGGAGTTTCCATCCTGAATTCCATCAGATAAACCGGTCCAATGCAGTGTCCTGCTGCTTTAAAAATGTCATGTTTATTGAAGTAACATTAGCAGACAATAAAACCAACAATTCTCTTTTTTACAGACCTAACAATAAAAACAAAAGTGGTATGTTTTTTCTAATTCTTAAAAAACAATGTTATTTTTAGAAAAAAACTGATCTGTTGCCTGAGATCTTTTCTCCCTGCATGCTTGGCACTGAATGTTCTTTATATGAATAGCCAGCTATATATAAAGTAAATCCAGAAGAAGAAGGAGAGAGAGAGAGAGAGAGAGAGAGAGAGAGAGAGAGAGAGAGAGAAAGAGAGAAAGGAGGAAAGAAGGAAGAAAGGAAGGAAGGAAGGAAGGAAGGAAGGAAGGAAGGAAGGAAGGAAGGAAGGAAGGAAGGAAGGAAGGAAGGAAAAACAGCACGCCCTTGTACTATTCAGATCCAAGATAACTGCTATTGTTTTTCAGTTTTATCTGATTCTCCATGACCCCATCTGAGGTTCTTTTGGCAAAGACACTGGAGTGGCATGCCATTTCCTTCTCCTGCTCATTTTCCAGATGAGGAAACTGAGGTAAATAGGATTCAGTGACTTGCCTGGGTCACACAGCTAGTAAGCATGAGAGCAGATTTGAATTCAGGGAGTCTTCCTGACTCCAGGCCCAGAACTATATCCATTGCACCTCCAGTTGCTCCAAGTTATTTATCAGGAAAGAAAAAAAGTTTTCTTGTGTAGCTGTTGCAGAAAGAAGGTTTGATGTAGTGGCCCATGGAAAGGCAATAGATTGGCATGGCAGCCAAAAAGCTAATCTTTGATTAGGCTGCTTTAAGAAAAGCGTAGCTCCAGAGAGAACTGAGGTAACAGTCCTTCTGCATTCTTCCCTGGATAGATTGATTAAAAATTGATCCGAAATTCCAGGTCACATACACACACCTATTTCCACATTCTGGGAAGCTGCTGACAAATGGAAGCATTTCCAGAGAAGAACCAGTGAATAGCTGTGCCATACCAGGATGCCTTAAGGAACTGGGGATATTTGACCCAAGAAGAGAAAATGTAAGGGAGCACAATTGTTGTCTTCAATGTCTGAAGGACTGTAATGGGCTGGAAGGAGCACCTGTTCCGTTTGGGCTCAAAGGGTAGAGCCAGGAGCAATGAGTATAAATCATAATGGCAGATTTAGGATAAAAGAATTGTCCATGAGTTATTACTTTACCAGACTAGCATCAAATAAAGTATTGCAAGTTGAATTCTTCAGTATCTGAAATAACCTCAAACCAACCCCAAACTCTTCAAACCTTCTTATTAGGAGAAAACTAAAATCTTACCTTCTACTGGAAGCCTTCCCCAACCCCTCTTAATTCCTATGATTCCCTGTTAATTATTCCCTACTTATCTTGTACATATGTGTACATATATACTTTGTACATATATGCGTGTATATATTCACATGTGTGTATATACATATGCATACATATAAACATGTTCATATGTGCGTATATTGTCTCTTCCATTAGATTTTAAGCTTCTCTTTTGCTTCTTTCTGTATCCCCATCATTTAACCCAGTGCCTGGCACATAGAGTAGGTGGCTAATAAATGGTTATTGATTGACTAGAAGCCACAGTCAAGGGGGCCACCCTTATAGGAGCACACCCCAAACAGCCGCTCCCATCGTTTTCAAGTTCTCACTGTTGTTCATATTAGGAAACTTTCCACTGTCCCATCCACAAGCACAAGTCGAGGAAATTTCTGCTCTAGGTCCCACAGACCTCCCCCGCTCTCTCTTCTTCCCCAACAATAACTTCCCCTAACCTTCACTTCATTCTCTCACAGAGTCACATTCCCTCAGTCTAGTGCAAGCAGTTGTCAGGGTCAGTTGAGGTAACATTCAGGAATGACTTCACATTACTCAGTTAGCTTGGCATCAGTTGGAAACACTAAATATTCCCTTCAACCACTCCTTTCTGTTTCTTCCCTTTTCAGTTCAAAGGCTTCACTTCTAGGTCCTGACCTTTGGGGATCATTGTTTCTCTTGCCCCTCTTGCTGGGGTCAAAGCTGATCCCTGTTTTTTGGTCTCTCAGGTGCCTAAAGAAGGAGGACACTTTTCCTGTCTGGGTCTCGGGTCCAATTCTTTGGACTTTTAGGTCAAACTTACTACCCTGGCCGTCACCTGACCCCTGACTTGATAGAAAACCTCTGAGTAGCTCCTGGTTGTAGCTACATAGCCCTCCCTTCCAATTCCCTAAACTGAGCTGTCCATCTTTATCTGTTATGTCATTCTTGCCATGTTCCTATTTTCTTAATGTCTTTTTTCTCCTGCTCTATTTTTAAAAACTGCTTTCTGATTCCCCCTGCACCTCTCATAGGCTAGTCCATTTTGTATTTTATTTAACCCCACTTTCAAGTCATAATATCTCTAGAAAGTTCACAGGTCCTCACAATCCCCCTGGGTTCAAATCCCCTTTGCTATCTTAGGAAAATAATATTAGCTTGTTGACTCTCTTTCCTTCTTTGTTAAATGAGATGATTGGATATGGTGACCTTGAATGTCTCTTGGAGCTCTAAATCTATGATCAAAGAGTCAAAGATTCGGATTAAAATCCCAGGACTAACACTTCCTCTAGTCTATATGATCAAGGCCTAGTCATTTAACTGCATCAACCTCATTTTCCTCATCTGTAAACTGGGGATGATAATGCTTATACTTCACATCTTGCAGGGTCCTTGGGAGGAAACTGCTTTTTAGAGACTTTATAAATGTGAGCTATTATTATCGAAAAAGGATCACAGAGTGTTTTGTTTTCTCATAGCACTAAGTATCATGGGCTTTCAGAGTTCTCCCCAAAATGAGCAAGGATTAAACCTGGGAGGGCATTTAGTGATCCAATTCTTCATCTACAAAATTTAAATATAGGATCCAACTCAAAAACTAGACTTCAGTCTCAGAACCTGGAAAAATGCAGCTAATAATCGTAATAGCTAACATTTATATAGTACTTTA
This sequence comes from Bettongia penicillata ogilbyi, assembly GCA_023548195.1. Classification (NCBI taxonomy): domain Eukaryota; kingdom Metazoa; phylum Chordata; class Mammalia; order Diprotodontia; family Potoroidae; genus Bettongia; species Bettongia penicillata. The sequence continues at coordinate 53,378 of JAJHZJ010000357.1, read as the reverse complement.
AGGTTTGCAAAGCACTTCACAAATGTTATCTCATTTGGTCCCCACAGCTACCCTGGCATAGATACTATTAGCATTACCATTTTACAATTGAGGAAACTGAGGCAGACAAGTTAAGTTATTTGCCCAGCATCACACAGCTGAAGAGTAGCTAAAACTGGATTTTAAATCATCTTCCTGACTCCAGGTCAAGACTCTATCCACTCTGCCACCTAATTGCCTATATATCATCTATTCCTGAGACTTTATCATTGACTATTATGTTTATTATTGTTAGGATGTCAAGGGAATCGATGAAAAAAATACAAAAGAAGATGGTCTAGCCATACCTGATCTCAAACTGTATTATAAAATGATAATTATCAAGACAATCTAATATTGGCTAAGAAATATAGTGGTGGATCAGTGGAATAGATTAGGTACAAATTGCATTATAGTAAATGATCATAGTAATCTAGTATATGATAGACCCAAAGATCCAAGATTTTGGAACAAAAGTTCATTATTTGACAAAAAGTACGGGGAAAATTGGAAAACAGTATGGCAGAAAACTAGGTACAGACCAACATCTCTCATTTTATGCCTAGACAAGGTCAAAATGGGTACATGATTTACACAAAAAGTGTGATACCATAAGCAAATTAAGAGAATGTGGAAGAGTTTATCTGTCAGATTTATGCATAAGGGAAGAATTTGGAACCAAAGAAAATATACAGAGCACTACAAAATATAGATAATTTTGATTTTATAAGATTAAAAAATTTTTACACAAACAAAGCAAATGCAACCAAAAATATAAGGAAAGCAGAAAATAGTGGGGAGGGAATTTACAAATATCTCTGAGAAAGGCCTCATTTCTCAAATACATAGAGAACAGAGTCAAATTTATAAAAATATGAGTCATTCCCCAATTGATAAATGATCAAAGGATATGAACAGGCAGTTTTCAGACAAAGAAATTAAAGCTATCATAGTCATATGAAAAAATGTTCTAAATCACTATTGATTAAAGAAATACAAATTAAAATTACTCTGAGGTACCACCAGGCTTATATGATGAAAATGGAAAATGTTGGATGTTGGAGGGGATGTGGGAAAACTGGGACACTAACACACTGTTGCTTTAATTGTGAACTGATCCAACCATTCTAGAAAGCAATTTGGAACTATACCCAAAGAGCTATAAAACTGTGCTTACCCTGCTGGTTCCTACTCCAAAAACATCTTTAAAAGTGGGGAGAAAAGACCTAATTATACAAAAATATTTATAGCAGCTCTTTTTGCGGTAGCTAAGAATTGGAAATCAAAAGAATATCCATCAATTGAGGAATGACTAAACAAACTGTGGTTTATGATTGTAATGGAATATTAATATGTTATAAGAAAGGACAAGTAGGATGATTTCAGAAAAACCTGGAAAGCCTTATGTGAATTGACACAGTGAAATGAATAGAACCAGGAGAACATTATACACAGCAACAGCAACATTATGCAATGAAGAATTGTGAATGGCTTAGCTATTCTCAGCAATACAATGTTCCAAGATAATCCCAGAGGATTAATAACGAAACATATTATCTGCCTCCAGAGAAAGAATGGATATTGAATGAATACAGACTGAAGCGTGCTGTTTTTCACTTTCATTTTTTTCTTTTGAGTCTTCTTGTACAAAATGACTGATATGGAAATGTTGTACATAATTGCCCATATATAACATATCTAATTGCTTACTCTCTCAGGGAGGGGGCAGGGAAGAAAGGGGAGGATAAAATTTGGAACTCAAAACTTTAAATAAAAATGTTTTAAAAAATTATTGTGGTTGTTAATATTACATAATCCCTTGGTTACACTGAGGCTTAAAGTCAACAAAGGTGATCACCCTCTACTCACCCTATATCTTCCCAATAGCCTGCAAAGATACCTGACCTTTCCCAAGTAGATAATCATCCAAAACAGTCAATTAATTAAAATGACCTTTTTACTGCCTCAGAATAAAAGGAAAGTTTTTCTTTAAAGATCCATCAAGCAGCCATGGAGAGCTTGGCATCAGTCTGATCTCCTCCCTACAAACACTCAGCACCTCCTGTCAACATGATGAATTTCCTGAATTTAGGATATTTAGAGGAGTTTCTTTGTGCCTTTTTCATTTCCCAATTGATTATTTCCTCTTGATTCCTTTTCCCCCTTCTCTTTCCAGTTACCCCCTCCAAGCTTGACCTGATGAACAAGAAGCAGATGAAGGTTTTGTCTGATGAAGGCAAAATGTTATTGTTGGACCCTTCCTTAATCAGAGACCTCACAACTGACCCCTAAGTTTGTGTTCCTTGCAACTTTCCCCCACAGGGGGCCTCCTGGAGTTCCTGGTGATTGTGTCCAAGAAAGCCATAAAGACAAATAATGCTGGGATTAAAAACAACCCAAGTTCACTGGGGAGCCTGTGGGAGCAACACAGCCCCTAGACAGAGTGGAGCTTAGTACAAGGAAGGGTTTTTCCCATCGATGCTAGCCTGCTGGGGCAAGAGAGTTCCTCTACCAAGTAAAGTTCAAAAAAAATAGGAAATATCACCGACAGCCCCAGCCATACCCCTTGATGAGCAGCTGGGCATGAAAACAACTCTAATCCTAAAAATAATTAACAGTAATAGCTAACATTTTCATAGCACTTTAAAGTTTGTAAAGTGTCTTACAAAAATTATCTGGTTTGATTCTCACAAAAACCCTGTGAATTAGATGCTACTATTATCCCTGTTTTTATAAATTAGAATCTTGAATCTGAGAGAGGTAAGGACTTGCCCAGAATCACACAGGTAGAGCTTAAGACAAGATTGGGGAGTAGTTAGGTGATGAAGTGGATAGAATGCTGGCCCTGGAGTCAGGAGGACTCCAGCCTCAGATACTTACTAGCTGGGTGACCCTGAGCAAGTCACTTCACTCTGTTTGCCTCAGTTCCTCATCTGTAAAATGAGCTGAGGAAAGAAATGGCAAGTAGCTCTAGTATCTTTGCCGAAAAAAACCCAAAATTCAAATAGAGTCATGGAGAGTTGGACAAGAATGAAACAAGTCAACAACAAAAGGTGGGATTCAAACTCAAGCTTTCTATATCAATTAGCTGCTATAATCTCAAGAAGGGAAAACTTGAACCAAGGGGCATAACTTACCACCCTGGAGATCTGTGATCAGTATAAGGAAAAAGATAGGTAATTACAGTTCTAAACAAAGTATAATGGGTCCCCTGCTGAAGTTAGAGTTAGGAAGACCTATGATCAGATCTCACCTGCAGCACTTAGTAGCTGCTTGACCATGGGCAGGTCACTTAATTTCTCTGAGCCTCAGTTTTTCACATCTATAAAATGATGATTATAATACCTGTAGTACAAGGTTGATGTAAGGCCTCAATGAAATGAAATATAGAAAGTGGTTTGAAAAACTTTAAACATTGGTGACTATTGTTATTGGGAAATTGTCCCTTGCCTGTCCCTGAAAGTGATAAAGCAGAGATGAGTGATAATGAGTTAAGGAGGAGATGTCATGCAGGAGGGATGGACCAGAGCATCTCTGAAATCCCTTTAACTAAGCTTGTATGATTCCCCAAGCATTCACACCATAGATACAAATTATTTCACAAACTGCTTGTGCCTTCCTTTTAGCGGACAGAGTTCAGAGTAGCTCGCTGCACCTGACGATGTTTTCTTTAAGTTAATAACAATCAGATTATACATGTCTATTGAGTTCCTACTACGAGAAAGGTACTATCCTAGATATGAAGCAGATATCAAGGGGGAGAGATAATTGATAACGGTGGAAATAATATTGAATTGGGAGTCAGGAGACTTAAGTTACGACCTTAGTTCTCTCACTTACTCTTTCATGTAGCCTTGGGTAATTCACTTAGCTTCTACAATCAATGAATCTCCACATTGGTTTGGGTCTCAGTGGCCATTGGGTCCATAACTGAATAGAAATCCTCCTGTTTAACTTCCCTAACAAGGGGTAATTCAACTTTTGCCTCTAGTGTCAGAGAAGGAAAGGGAATATGCATTTATTAAGTGCCTACTGTGTGCAAGGACTGTACTAAGTGCTTTTACAAATCTCATTTGACCCTCAGAATCATCCTAGGAGATAGGTGCTATTAGTATCCTTACTTTACAGATAAGGAGACTGAGGCTGAGAAAGGTTAAATAACTTGCCCAGAGTCATACGAATACTAAGTATCTGATTCCAGATTTGAATTCAGGTGATCTTTACTTGAGGTCCAGCACTCTATCCACTGCATCACCTAGTTACTGATGGATAATTTGCAGCCTCCCAAGGTCTCACATTTTATTTTTTAAAAGTTCTAATAGGAAGTTTTCAATGAAATCTGTCTCTGTGGAATTTCCAATCCTTTCTCTCAATTCTGTCCTCTCAGTCAAAGCAAAATACATCTAACCCCCTTTCCATAGGATAACTCTTCAGTAACTTAAAGACATCTGTCATATCCATCACACCTGTTATTCCTTAACCTCCAATTGTAGTCTTCTTGTCGCTAGGATAAACACCCCTAGTTCTCTCAAGTAGCCCTCATATGGAATGTCTTCCCCTCACCATCCTAGTTACTAATTTCTTGACATGTTTCAGCTGGTCATTATCATTTCTGAAAAATAGAACCAAACACAGCATTCCAGGTGTGATTTGATCAGGAGAAAATACAGAGAATCTAGAATCCACTTGATTCTAGGCAACATGCTGTTATATACATTCCTAGATTCTAGGGATTCTGGAACTGAAAGGTTGGTAACTACCAGAGAAGTGGGAGGGACTCAAGCTGCCCCTGATGGGTAATTACTAGAGAATTATAAAAAAAAAAAAAAAGCTATCCAGCATTATAGACTAGTAGTTCTCAAAGGGTGGTCTGAGGACCCTGAAACTCATTCACAGTATCAAGGTCAAAAATATTTTTATAAAAAGATACTAACATGTTATTTCATAATAACATTACTAAGATGTTATTAAAATACTCTTTCTACATAACTGTGTGAGGCCAGATTTCCTTCAGATATTTCAGTCAGAACAACATATCACAAGAGACTAGATGAAGAAATAGATATGAGAATCCAGCTGTCTTCTATTAAGCCAGACATTAAAAAGATTTATAAAAATATATAAAACAATGCCATTCTCAGTCATTTTCATCTGAAAATATAGTCATTTTTAATAAAATATGCTATTTATGTTAATATTAATGGTTTTATTTTAATTTGTATGAATTGACATATTTTAAAATTTGTTTTATTTTCTAATATAGTAAATATCAGTAGATATCCAGTGATGTGCTGGTAAATGTTTAACAATCAGCTCTCTAGAAAAAAATAAATATAATACACTTTTAAGTATAATCTGCATTATTAACATTTTCTCCATAACTTTAAATCAACAAAACAATGAACAAGAAATGATTTATAGCATTGGCCTAATTCTAAGATATAAAATGCTCACATGTTCTAGCTGGCTCCATCACTCTTCCACACAAGTAAAATCTCTTTGAGTTCCTTAATAATTTTTAATAGTGTAAAGTAATAATTTTAATAGTGTAAATTTTAATAGTATAAAATAAAATAATTTAATAGTGTAATTGAGGCCAAAAATGTTTAGGCACCATTATTCTAGATTGAGGTTAGTTAGCACTGACGTGGTGTAAGATTGGCCCGTGGATGTTTAGAATTGACATTTAGTCCAGAGAAGACTTAAGCCACCCTTAGTAACTATCCACAAGCAGTTGGAAGAAGGATTAACCTTGTCCTTCTTAGGTCCAAAGGACACAACTAAGAGCAATGAATGAAAGTTATAAAGAAGAAAATCTAAACAAGTTAGGGAAAAACTCTCTTTAAAATTAGTACCATCTGGAAGTGGACTGGATTGTCTCAAAAGTGGGTTGCCCCTTACTGGTGGCTGTCAAAAAACAAGATTAAATGACTGATATAGTTATGAACTAGACAGTCTTTAAGAACTCCCTCCTCTTCCAGCACTGAAATTCTGTGAAAGCATTATGCATATGCAAAATGAGGACATTCCCATCTTCATCATGATGCCATCATTATAGCTCATGAGATTCAAAATTTATTGTTTACTACAGATGTACAACCATCCAAAGATTAATATATATTCAAAATATATTGTATATATGACATAAAAATATGGGCAAAAATATGGACAACCACCCAAAGATTAATAAATATCCAAAATGAATTGTATATATGACATAAAAATATAACTATAAAGATAAACATATATTCACATGCATCCATATAAATATATGTATATATGATATACAAATATATAGTTATCCCTTTCACAACATGAAGGTTAGGTTTGTGGGACTTCTACAATCTGGAAAATCCATGTAAAATATTTTGACTCTCCCTTCATAACAAAGAAGAAGTCTGCATTTTTTTTCTTTTATGGGGTATTTACAGTACCTTGTGAAATTTGGATTAAGTATTTGGTCATGGGCTCTATGTTGCCTGCTATTCTTTCCATGTCATCTACAGCTGCTGTAAAATTTCCAAAATATTCCCATTTAATTTCTTATGGTAATCTGTGATATACCAAAACAGCAGTGGGGAAGAAGTCATAATGTGGAAGATACAACTGTCTAAAGATATACATGTATATATTATACATTAATTATTTTATATAATGCTATAATTATATAATACAATACACAACATGTAATATATATTGTATAATGTGGTTATATAATACATTAGTATAGTACATTAATTAACATAGTCTATCTACTATACTAATATAGTCTCATCTCTAGCAGACAGCAAGATTCGAATCTTATGAACTATAATGATGGTGGTGATGAAGACGGCTGTGTCAGTACTTTGCATTTACACAGAATTTCTTATGTATTTATAAACACGCATAGCATTTGCATTTGCTCAGAATTTCACATGTATTTATAAATAATGTATATATGTCTACAAATATTTATTTCTGTTTTACATTTATGTCCTTGCTGATCTCAGGAAATTAAAGTACTTCATTGCTTTGGCCCTCTGCCTCAAATGAAGGAAAACCTTCTTCATTCCTGGCAGCTGAAACAATACAGCCAACGGAAGAAGTCTTTTTCCCTGAGAGATTTGGAGGTCACACTACTGAATTTAAGATCAGCTTGCTATAGTCCCCTTTCTCAAGTGCTTAACACCATAAACTCCATACCCATCTGGTTTTCTAATGTGATTTTTCCTGTATTGGAGATGATTACCTCACTTTTTCCCCTTCTTGACTATTACCAAACCAAATGGTCTTTCAACAATTATGGCAAAATGAGATCCAAGCAGTTTTGAGGGTTTTGTTCAGTTATTAGAAGCAAATCCTCATTGCTGTACCTGGGGGATGGCAAGACCTCTAGAAATTAGCTCTCAACTGATGCCACTTGGTTTGGGGAAGTTTTACCATCTTGTGCTACTGTATATTTGGCAATAAATGTCTCCTCTTAGTTCATATCCTCGAGGTGGAGATTGTTTTCACTTTGGCCTTTGTATTCTCAATGTCTAGAGAATTCCCAGTTGCAGATATTTAGCAATTTTTTTTAGATTGCTTTATCCATGTGTTTGTTCTTAGGTAACTAAGGAGACTGCTCACTCAGCCCCATGCTTCTAGGACAACAAATGAATGTTAACCTACTCTGAGAGTTGTATTTTATGAAAGATTAGAAATTGTCTTTTATTCCAGAATATCATCATAGACCCTCAGTCACCATTCAGCAATTCAATCTGCCTGACAGTAGACTAACACTTTAGACATGTGTCTTTTGGGGAAAGACAGAGGGGGTGATGCTTTTTAGATCCACTGGTTGATCTTTTCTGTAAAACCTTGGCTATTCCACAGACATAGCTAGACATTTGGAACATCTTGTTAAAGCAAGACCAAGTTTTCTTCAGTTTGCTACCTTGCTACCAAATTCAATTCTGTGATATGTGTTTTCTGCCTCAGTCTCCTCATCTGTAAAAGTGAAGTTGCTATTTTCTTTCCAATGTTAGATGGAAGGTTAATCCAAATTTACTGAGCAGTAAATTAGACTCAAAGTCTGAGAACTCTTTTTTGAAGCCCTTGTGGATCTATTTGTGGTAGAGGGGAAGTAATTCAGTTGAATTCAACAAATAGTTCTTGTTATGTCTACTATAGTAGTACTCTGTGGTAGACTCCAGGCACACCAAGATTAAGAGCACAGTCCTTTCCCTCAGTTATCATGATGCATGGTGAAGATAATTAGGCAGAAGAGAAGTCCAAAGTGCTCTAGGAAAATTTGAGAAAGAAGAAATCACTTCAGCAAGGTGGTGAAGAAGGGAAAGGCACTTTTAAGGAGGGAGCACCTGAGCTGGGTCCTGAAAGTAGAGGATATCAATCAGCATGCATTCCCGGGATAGGGCAGCCTATGTGAGGGCATGGAAGTAGGAGCATGAAATGTGAGTATGGGCACAGCCAACAATCAGTCATCGGAGCTAGAACATAGAATGCATGTAAGAAAAGTAGAGTAAAATGAGGCTGGGAAAGTAGGAAGAAGCTTCAAAGGCCAAGCTAATGGGTCAATTTTCTCCTATAGTCAATAAGGAGCCCCTGAATATGCCTGAATAAAAGAGAGATATGATCAGGTCTATACATTAGGAAGATGATTTTTGAAGGATAGATTCAAGAGGGGAAAAACTGTGGGGAGACCAGCTAGGAGGTTGTGACAATAGTCTAGGTTAGAGATAATTAGGGCTGAAACTAAGAGCAAGGCAATGTGAATTAGGAGGAAGGGACTGGCGCCAAGAGTCTTGTGGACTGACTATTTTACAAATCTAGTAGAAAGGGAAATCGAGAAAATATAAACACAGAAAAGATTACATAAAGGACTGAAAAAAAATAGAATACATGTTACAGGCAGAGATGAACTGGGTTTGTTATTTCACATTTCTTTCAATGACCCTGATACTTCCTGGTGAATGTGGGACACAATATTTTCATGGAATCAGGTTTTTTTCCCAGCAGAGGAAACCCTAAGCTGCCCCTTCTATCTTGAATATAATATGTGTGTGTATGTATATATAAAATCTCAAACCTTCTTTAAACATTCAGACAAATTTCCTGAAAAGTAATGGAGCCACAGATGACGGAATTTAAAAGCTTAGGAATCAAGAGTAGGCCTGGACAAGTAGAGTAGCCTAGGGCAGTAAGAGTATCAGAAAGAAAACTGTGTGAGTCCTTAGGGTATATCTGAGACTTCTGGTGAAAATGATGCTTGGAAAACTCATCACCTTTCTAGACTCTGTGTCCTAGATGGTAATTCCTGTTCCTCTCTCATAGCCCAATTGCAGTGGAGTTGTGATAACATGTCATCCTCAGGAGGCCTTGTGCCCTATCCCTTTTCATCACCAGGGAACTCATTTTTATTTTTGGATAATGAGAAGCCATTTTGAACGCTCTCTACCTTAGTTAGCACTCACATATTGAATAGTGAGATTGCAAAAAAAAGAAAAAAGGTTGGGAAATAGTTGAAGGATCTCCAGATTAGAAGTGGTGGAAATAGCAATATGTACTTAGAAACAATGAGTTTTTCTTGCAGAGAGCACTCAAAAAATTCCCATTTAGTTCACTATCTGATTTCTTGGCTGAAAAGAACCTCCCAGCTGGTCCCACATTGCACATATGCAAAGTATTGACATTATAATCTTCATCATCCCTATCATCATTACATAAAATTCACATCCTATTGTCTACTATAGATGAACTGCCCAAAGATAGATATATCTAAATATATGTGTATATATGTACACATGTATTATATATGTGCATAAATGACACCAATATACAACTATAAAGATATACATGTATGTAGGTTTTATTGATCAGTAGTTTTAGTCATATCTGATTCTTTCTGACTCCATTTGGGGTTTCTTGGTAAAGATACTAGAATGGTTTGCCATTTCCTTCTCTAGCTCATTTTGCAAATGAAAAAACTAAAGCAAACAGGATTAAGTGACTTGCCCAGGATCACACAGCTGGTAAGTGTGAAAGGCCAGATTTGAACACAGGAAGATAAGACTTCCTGACCCCAGACCTGGTACTCTATCCACTGTTCCACCTAGTTGCCACATACATATATAAAGTGTATATACAAATATGTATTTTATTTGTATGTATATATGATACTCAAATGTATATATGTATATGTGTGTGTGTATGTATTAGATACTATTATATATTTCATCCTCATCTCTAGTAGATAGGGAGATTTCAATCTTATGAACTATAATGATGGTGATGAAAATGATCTCAGTATTTTACGATGCTTTCACAGAATTTCATAGGTATTCATAAACATGCATATGTACATATGTCTACAAATATGTGTGTTTTTCTGATTTACATTTATGTCATTGTTGATCTTAGGAAATTAAGACACTTCATTCTTAGACCTTCTGAAAAAAATAGAAAAACCATGACATATCTCATCAGAAAAACAATTGATCTAGAAAGTAGATCAAAGAGAAACAATTTAAGAATTATTATACTGCCTGAAAACCATAATCAAAAAAGAGACCAGACATCATATTTCAAAAAATTATAAAGAAAAACTGTTCTAATACCTTAGATCTAGAGAGTAAAATAGAAATTGAAACAATTCACTGATCACCTCCTGGGAGAGAACCAAAAATGAAAATTCCTAGCATTGTTATAGCCAAATTCAAGAGCTTCTAGGTTAATGGGAAAATATTGTAAGTAGTCAGAAAAAAAGAATTCAAATATAGAGCCACAGTCAAGATCATGCAAGATTTAACAACATCATGTTAAGTAAGTGGAGAGTTTGTAGTATGATATTCCAGAAAGCAAAGTATCTAGGATTGTAACCCAAAATAACTTAACCAGCAAAACTAAGTATAATTCTTTAGGGGAAAAAATGGATATTTAATGAAATAGAGTACTTTCATGGATTCCTGATGAAAAGACCTGAGCTAAATAGAAAATTTGACATTCAACACAAGAATCAAGAGAAGCATAAAAGAGTAAGCATGAAAAAGAAATTATAAGAGATGTAATAAGGTTAAATTATTTATATTACTCTATATGGAAATATCATACATGTACTCCTAAGAGCTTCATCATTATTAGAGCAGTTAGAGGGAGTCTACATAGATAGAGGCATGGCTGTGAGTTGATTATATTGAGGTGATTTCCAAAAAAAAAAAGGAAATGAAAGTATGAGAAAGAAGGAAGTGTTGAAGGAACGAGAGGGAAAATGGGAAAAATTATCTCACATAAAAGAAGCACACAAGGAAGAGCTTTTACAGTGAAAGGAGAAATGTGGTGTGTTTGTGGTGTTTGTATATGTGTGTGTGTATGTGTGATGAACAAATGCTTGAATCTCACTCTCATTGGAATTAGTTCAAAAAGGAAAGAATGTGTAGATATACATTCAATTGGGCATAGAAATCTATCTTTCACAACAAGGAAGTAGAAGACAAAGGGGATAAGAGAAAAGAGCATGATAAAAAGGAGGATGGATTAAGAGAGGCAGTGGTCAGAAGCAAAACAGATTTTTGAAGAGGGACAGGGTAAAAAGAGAAATAAAAGGAGAGATAAAATAGAATACAATAGAGGGAAATACACAGTTAATAATCACAACTGTGAACATAAATAGGATCAACTTAACCGTAAAATTGAAACAGAGAGCAAACGGATTAGAAAGCAGAATCCAATAATGTTAACACACCCTTGAAACAGAGAGCCATATCCAGAGTTAAAAGAAGGGACTAGAGTAGAATCTATTATGCTTCAGCTGAGGTAAAAAAAGGTCAGGGGTAAAAGTCATGATCTCAGACCAAAAAAAAAAAAAAAGGAAAAAAATAAACATTATTAAGAAAAATAATCAAGGAAATTGTATTTTGCTAAAAGGCACGATAGATGATAAAGTAATATCAAAAAAGTTAACAGCAAATTTCTCTGATAAAGACTTCATTTCTGATCTGATGCTGAGTGAAAGGAGCAGAACCAGGAGAACTTTGTGCACAGCAACAACTACGGTGTGCAAGAGTTTCTTCTGGTAGACTTGGAACTTCGTAATAACGCAAGAACTTAAAAAAAAAAAAACAATGGTTTTCTAAGGCAAAATGCCTTCCACACTCAGAGAAAAAACTATGGAGTTCATTTGCAGAATGTAGCAGATCATGTTTGTGTGTGTGTGTGCGTGCATGTGTGTGTATTATGTTTTGATTTGTTATATGATTTCTTCCATTTATTTTAGTTCATCTACATAGCATGACTATAGTGAAAATGTATTCAATAGGAAAGTATATGTAGATCCTATATAGAATTGTATGCCATCCTGGGGAGGGAGAGGGGTGCTGGGGAGTAGGTGTGTGGGGGGGTCAAAATCTAAATTTTATGGTAGTGATTGTAGAACATTAAAAAAAATAAATTAAATTAAATTTTTAAAAAAGGACTTCATTTCTCTCTATATTTCAAATAGAGAGGGAAGCAAGTCAAATCTATAAAAATAAGAACCATTTCCCAACTGATAAATAGTAAAAGGATATAAACAGCCATTTTTCAGAAGAAAACATCAAAGTTATCTATACTCACATGAAAAAATGCTTTAAATCTCTATTAATTGGAGAAATACAAATCAAGACAACTCTGAGGTACTACCTCATATCTATTAGATTGGCCAACCATTCTGGAGAACAGTTTGGAACTATGCCCAAAAGGCTATAGAATCTTTTGACCCAGCAATATCACTAGTAGGTCTGTATCCAAAGAAATCAAAGAAAAAAGAAAAAGGCTTATCTGTACAAAAAAATATTTGTAACAACTCTTTTTGTGGTGACAAAGAATTGAAAATTGGAGGGAAGTCTGTCAATTAAGGAAAAACTCTACAAAGCATGGGAATAAATGGAGCCTTTTCTTAAAAACTATCTAAAACCAAGAACAAGCATTCGCTTTAATGGGAATAAGCTTGAAATTTTCCCAGTAAGATCAAGGGTGAAGCAAGGATGTCCATTATCACTACTATATTCAATATTGCACTAAAAATGCTAGAAGTAGCAGTAAAATAGGAAAAAGAAGTTGAAATAATAAAAATAGACAATAAGGAAACAAAACTATTAACCTTTGCAGATGATAAAGAACCCCATAGAGGTGACTTAAAAACCAGTTGAAAGAATTAACAACTTTAGCAAATTGCAGGATATACAATAAACCCACATAAATTATTTGTAATTCTATATACTACCAAAAAAAAAACCCGGCAGCAAGAGATTAAAAAATAAATTCCATGCAGACAACAAAAATAGTCTACCTGTGACAAATCCAGGGGATTAAATGAACACAATTACAAAACATTTTTCACAAAAATAAAAACAGATCTAAACAACTGGAGAAATATTAATTATTCATGGCCAAGGACACGAAAAGGCAGTTTTCAGAAGAAGAAATCAAAGGTGTCAATAGTCACATTAAAAACATTCTTAAATCAATATTTATTAGCAAAATGCAAATTAAAATTACTCTGGGATACCACCTCACATTTACCAGATTGGCTAACATGACAGAAAAGGAAAATGACAAATGCTAGAGAAATCTGGAAAAATAATGACCCTAATGCACTGTTGGTGGAGTTGTGAAATAATCCAAACATTATAGAGAAGAATTTGGGATTATGCCCAAAGGATTATAAAACTGTGCATAACCTTTGAACAAGAAATACCACTAAAATACCATATGAAATGGAGTAAAGTGAAGTGAGCAGAACTAGGAGAACATTGTACATGGTATCAACAATACTGTAAAGATGACTAGCTGGATGAGACTTAGCTACTCTGATCGAGATAATTCCAAAGATACCATGATAAAAAAAATGCTATCCACCTCTAGAGAGAGAATTAATGAACTCTCAATGCAGATTGAAGAATACTTTTGACTTTCTCTATTTTTCTTGGGTTTCTGGGTGTGTGTGTGTGTGTATGTGTGTATGTGTGTCTTTTCTTTTACAGCATGGTTAATATGGAAATATCTTTGCATGACTCCACGTGTATAATTGACATCAAGTTGCTTGCCTTTTCAAGATGGGAGGAAGGACAAGAGGGAGAGAGAATTTGGAATTCAAAATTTTAAAAAATGATTGCTAAAATTTTCTTACATGTAATTGGGAAATACTCAAAGAAACAAATAAAAATATTTTTAAAATTGGGGAAAGGCTGAACAAGACTTGGTGTAGGATTATGATGGAATGATGGAGTCAAGATGGCAGAGTAACAGCATGCACTTTCTAGAGCGCTGCTCCCAGCACCACATACCTGTAAAAAATGGTCATAAACAAATTGTGGAGCTGCAGAACCCACAGAATGACAGAGTGAAGCAAATCTCAGGCCCAAGACAGCCTGGAAGGTTGCTGGGAAGTGCACCACACAGGGGGCGGAGAGCAGTCCAACATGGGCTCAGACAGGACCTGAGCAGGCCTTGGGAAGACTGAATCTCTCATACCTGTAGCAGTTTCCAGACTTCAGGACTCCAAAACAGTGAGGACAAATTGGAATTTCAGTGCAAAAATCCTGTGAGACCAGTGTGGGAAAGTGGAGTGGTTCAGCCCCAACTCCAGGGTGGCAGAGGGGGAAGGAGGCACAGGAACCCTCAGAAGACACAACAGCAGCAGGGGCAGAGACAGCAACTATTTCTGGAACTCTAGGCTCATAGATTGTGGGGCAATTTAGCTGCTGACAGTATACCCCCTCACTCCCACTGGAAGCAGAGATCTACCTTGACAAAGAGCTCAAAAGTCAAGTAAAGGTCTAGGGAAATGAACAGAAACCAAAAAAAGAATCAGACTGTAGAATCTTACTGTGGTGATAAGGAAGACCAAAACATTCAAACAGAAGACAACAAAGTCAAAACTCCTCCATCCAAAGCCTCCAAGAAAAATATGAATTGATCTCAGGCCATGGAAGAGCTCAAAAAGGATTTTGAAAATCAAGTAAGAGAAGTAGAGCAAAAAATGGAAGAGAAATGAGAGTGATGCAAGAAAATTATGAAAAATGAGTTAACTACTTGCTAAAGGAGACCCAAAAAAATGCTGAAGAAAACAACACTGTTAAAAAATAGACTAACCCATATGACAAAAGAGACCCAAAAAGCCAATGAAGAGAGGAGTGCTCTAAAAAGCAGAAACAGCAAGATGGAAAAGTAGGTCCAAAAGCTCACTGAAGAAAATAATTCCTTAAAGATTAGAATGGAGCAGGTGGAAGCTAATGACTTTATGAAAAAAAAAACAAAAAATTATTAAACAAAATCAAAGAATTGAAAAAGTAGGAAACAATGTGAAATATCTCATTGGAAAAACAACTGATCTGGAAAATAGATCCAGGAAAGACAACTTAAAACTATGGGACTACCTGAAAGCCATGATCAAAAAAAGATCCTAGACATCACCTTTCAAGAAATTATCAAAGAAAACTGCCCTGATATTCTAGAACCAGAGGGTAAAAAAAAAATATTGAAAGAATCCACCAATCACTTCCTGAAAGAGATCCTAAAAGGAAAACTCCTAAGAATATTGTAGCCAAATTCCAGAGCTCCCAGGTCAAGGATAAAATATTGCAAACAGCCAGAAAGAAACAATTTAAGTATTGTGGAAATACAATCAGGATAACACAAGGTCTAGCAGCTTCTACGTTAAGGGATCACAGAGCTTGGAATACAACATTCCAGAAGTCAAAGGAACAGATTAAAACCAAGAATCACCTACCCAGAAAAACTGAGTATAATACTCCAGGGGAAAAAAATGGTCATTCAATGAAATAGAGGACTTTCAAGCATTCTTGATGAAAATACCAGAGCTGAATAGAAAATTTGATTTTCAAACACAAGAATCAAGAGAAGCATGAAAAGATAAACCGGAAAGAGAAATCATAAAGGACTTACTAAAGTTGAACTGTTTACATTCCTACATGGAAAGATAATATTTATAACTCTTGAGACTTTTCTCAGTACTAAGATAGTTGGAGAGATTAGTATGAAAAAAATATGCCATATCAAGTCAACTTCATTCCTTTTTTGATAGGCTTACTAGATTGACTGAACTAAAAAATGCCACAAAGAAAGTACACATGAATTTCACTGAGGTATTTGACAAAGTCTCTTATGATATCTTTATCATATCCATATGAAAGTAGGCCTGGAAAAATGTAGAATATATGATAGTACAATCAGATAGATTCCCCAACTAATAAAATGACTGGATCCAAAGAGTAGTCATTAATAGGTGCATATGACCCAGCATATAACAGGAATCTATTTAATCAATGAATAGCATGAAGGCATAGATTACCTGCTTATCAAACTTGCAAAGTATAAAAATCTGAGGAAAGGAAGTGGCTCACTGATTGAGAGTCAGGATCTGAAAATATCCTGACAAGCTGGAACAGTAACTAAATCTAATAGGATGAAATAAAATATTGATCATTTTAAGTCTTACATTTATGTTTAAGAGATAATTTCACAAGTATTGGATAGTGGCAGTGGCATAGATTGTGTGTTCATGCTTCGTTTGCTGAAGAAGACCCTACCATCAGAGAAATGATGACATGACTTTTACTTGACTTTGTTTTGAGTGAGGGAGGGCTGTGCAGGTCACTAGCTTTACTTCTCCTCCAGAGTCATCTGAATCCAGTGACCAGATATTCATCAGGATGACTGGAGATGACCCAGGATGAGGCAATTGGGGTTAAGTGACTTACCCAAGGTCACACAGCTAGTGAGTATCAAGTGTCTGAGGTGAGATTTGAACTCATGTCCTTCTGACTCCTGCACTGGTGCTCTATCCACTGTACCACCTAGCTGCCTCAGTGGCATGGATATGACTAGAAAGACATATGACATTTAATAAGCTATAAATTCAATATAAATAAACCCACACTATGAATTCTTGTTTCCACCCCTCTATCTCCCCACTTTTCAACTTTCTTTTTTCATTGTCTTCACTCATTAGATTTTAAGTTCCCTGAGAGCAAGGAGTTTTTTTCTGATGTGTATCCACAGTGCTTAGCATAGTACCTGGCACATAGTAGGTGCTTAATAAATATTCATTAACTTAAAATAAAAAACTCAATAATTTGGCCTAGAAGACAATAAATCTAATGAAATCTTACTTTTTTTTCTTTTTGGTGAGGAAAGCTGTGTTTAGGATTTCACTAGTATAGAGACTTCTGGTCTCAACTCAGTTCCATGAACTGATGCAAATCAATAACTGGCCTGTAATTAATAATTTTAGAGAGTTGCCTGGACCATACAGAGAATAAAAGAAATACATCAGTCAGAGACAGGACTTGAACCCTGGTCTTGGTAACACCATAGTCTTCTATCCATTGTGGCACTGTGGCATGATCCCTCTCAATGCAGTAACAGATATGTCTGGGTCATCTCAAGTCGTTCTGATGAATATCAGATGGTTGAGGTTGGTGACCTTGCACAGCCCTCCCTCATTCAAATCAAAGTCAGCTGCAAGGCATGTCATCATCTTGATGTCACAGTCCTCTTCGAGAATGAAGGACAAACACAACCTGTGAGTGAATAGCAGTTCTCCTTCACATCCTTTCCTTCTCCTCCTCCTCTCTTCCTCTGGTGTTCTACTTAGGGGAAGGTACACTCCATGCCCAAAAGCTTCCTTTTTAACTCTGGGTTTACTGGCTACATTTCTTGCTCAAAGATCAAGCCTTAAACCCAATTCGCTCTGAAACTCATAGACTAGATAACAAGTCTCCACTCACCTAGCAAAGAGTGATTGTAATTACTAAATAGTAATTGTTTCTCTTTTACCCAGGAACCCTGAGGGTTCCTGAGGGTCTTCCCCAACCAGTTTGATTTTTTCTTTTTATTAAAGGGGTCATCCCTTGAGTACTACTTAAAGAAGCATATTCATTGAGTGGGTGTATCTCACTCAAAGTGAGAATGTGATAAGACCTTAACCTGAAAGGGCCAGGGTCTCAAATTGCATCTTGGGCCATCTCTAGTCCTCCTGATGAATATCAGGCCACTGGACCAAGATGGCTCAGGAGAAGAAAGTGAGTTTGGTGACCTTGCACAGCCCTCCCTCACTCAAATCAAAGTCAACTGCAAGTTATGTCATCATCTTGATGTCATGGGGCTCTTCGAGAACAAAGGACAAACACAACAACAATAACAGATATGACTAGGGCAGGGGCAGTTAGGTGGCACAGTGGATAGAGCATTGGCCCTGGAGTCAGGAGGACCTGAATTCAAATCTGACCTCAGACTCTTACTTGCTATGTGACCTGGAAAAATCACTTAACCCCAATTGCTTTCACAAAAAGAATTAATGGAGGCATGTGCTACATGTAAATAGACTTAAAGATAAAATGATCATATGTAACATAGTCTGATCAGTTTGGGGTCCTACATTTTAGGAAGGGCAATTATGAATTGGAACATATCCAGAGAAGGACAACCAGGATAGTGAATGGATTGAAGATCACGTAATATTAGAATTAGTTAAAGGAACTAGAGATGCTTAGCTGAGGAAAATCTTATCAGGAGATATTTGCTGTATTCAAATATTTGAAGACCTGAAGATCTGTTCTATGGAAGGGGGATTTTTCTTGTTTTGTTTGGTCATAAAGGAGAGTGGGTGAGGGAAGAGAGGAAAGAAGAAGTGGTCTGAGGCAAGGCTAATATAGACCTGATAAAAGGAAAACCTTCCTAGTAATTAAAGCTGCCCCAATGTGGAATGGGTTACTTGAAAAGGTAATAGGCTCCTCATCGATGGAGAGCTCCAAGCAGAGACAATTTGGAGGGGAGGGGTGTTTTAAAGGCTATTCCTCTTTCATGATGAGTCCTTCCAACTCTGAGGTTTTGTATTCTGTGCCATATCTTGTTTTGTATTCCTATACCTGGCACCAAGGGCTTTCAAAATGTTTGTTGAAATGAAATAAATAGAGAAGTGAATGAAGTCCAGAAGGAAACACTGAAGAAAGGTTGCTTTGAAATTTCATGTTGAATTTATTATGTACTTAAGTTGAAAAGTAAACTTCTATATGAGAGATTCAAGCCCCTCCTTGTGTTCAGAAATGTATATGAAAATGATTATTCTATTTGATATTTGTCAAGTCCAGAATAAACAAATACATATGTGGTGTTTAATGCAGAATAAAACATACATATATATGTATAAATCTATGTGTACATGTGTGCGTGTATGTACATATCTTTATGGATGTATATACATACATATCTATATATGAATAATTCTAGAGTTAATAGGGAGTCATTAGAGCTTATTGTGAATCCAGGGAGTGACAAAGTTGGACATTGAAGAACATCATTTTTGCAGCTGTATGCAGAATCGATTTGAATGGGGAGAGGTATGAGATAGAGAGATCAATTTATAATTGTTGTAAATTAGAGGAGATAAAGACCTGGGCTGGGTGGTGGCTACATGAGTGAAGTGAAAGGGTCACATGCAGGAGATGATGTGAAGTTAGAAATGGGAAGATCAACAACAGATTGGATATATGAGTTTATTGAGAACAAAGAGTAGAAGATGACACCAAGTTTTAAAATCTGGGTGGCTGGAAGGTTGGTGGTGCCCTGGACAGTAATAGAAAAGTTGGAAATGGATTGGGAGGGTTTAGGAGAAATGGTAATGAGATTTGTTTGGGTTTTGTTTTGTTCTTCTATTTTGTATACCTTGAGTATGAGAAACCTATGGGACATCCATAGGCAGTTGGTGATGTGAACTGGAAGTCAAGAGAGAAGTTAGGGATGGATAAATAGATCTGAGAATCATCTGCACAGAGATTATAATTGGGATGGGTGGAGCCAAGATGATAGAGTAGAAGTATGGACCTGATTGAGCTCTTCCCCCAAATCCCCTAAAATACCTATGAAAAATGACTCTAAACAAATTCTAGAGCATCAAAAGCCACAAAATGATAGAGTGAAACAGATTTCCAGCCCAAGACAACCTTGAAGGCCAACAGGAAGGTTCTATTGCACAGGGCTCAGAGCAGAGCACACCCTGGGTGATGCTAGCATGGACAATACTGTAGCAGGCTTCAGGGTGCTGAACATGGGTGGCTGCTGGCATTTTCAGATTTCTCAACCCACAAATGCCAAAGACAGCTTCAAAGATCAGTGAGAAAGCTCTTTCACCTGGATGAAAGGGGAGCACGGTTTGGCCCCAGCCCCAGTCCCAGGGCAGGAAGTCCCTGCCTCAGCAGTGGCTGCTTCTGGAGCTCTCAGCCTACAGATGGTGGAGAAATCAAGCTGCTGATCTGGGTTTCAGTCCTGAGTGGTGGTCCTGGAGTGAGGATGAGCACTGATGTGGCAGAGCTGGTGGCAGCTATGGACAGGCAATCCTACTCACAGTTCCAGGGCAATAAAGAATGCTTATGGTTGCTCACAGAACAGAGAGAAGTTTAGGAGAGGAGTAAACACCTCTCCCCTGACTATGCCACTTTGGAGGAATTGAGAACTTACAGCTCCCTAGAGATATCTTGGAGAACAGCTGCACAAAATCTCTGAAGCCTAGAGTAGTATGCCCTCCACTTGACAAAGGACTCAAAAGTCAAGTAATTGACTGGGGAAATGCCCAAAAAGGGGAAAAAATAAGACTATAGAAGGTTTCTTTCCTGATGAAAAGGTATTTTCTTCCATTCTTTTAGATGAGGAAAATCAAAGCATACAACTGAAGGATGACAGCAAGGTCAAGGCTCCTACATCTAAAGCCTCCACAAAATAATACACAATGGTCTCAGGTCATGGAAGAGCTCAAAAAGCATTTTCAAAATCAAGTAAAAGAGGTGGAGGAAAACTTGGGAAGAGAAATGAGAGCAATGCAAGAAAATCATGAAAAATTAGTCAACAACTTGCTAAAAGAGACACAAAAAATGCTGAAGAAAATAACACCTTTAAAAACATACTAACCCAAATGGTAAAAGAGATCCAAAAAGTCAATGAGGAGAAAGAAGAATTCCTTAAAAAGCAGAATTGACCAAATGGAAAAGGAAGTCCAAAAGCTCACTAAAGAAAATAGTTCCTTAAAAATTAGAATGGAAGAAATGGAAGCTATTGACTTTATGAAAAACCAAGAAATTATAAAACAAAACCAAAAGAATGAAAAAATAGAAGACAATGGGAAATATCTCATTGGAAGAACAATTGACCTGGAAGATAGATCCAGGAGAGATAATTTAAAAATTATGAGTCTACCTGAAAACCATGATCAAGAAAAGAGCCTAGATATCATCTTCCAATAAATTATCAAGGAAAACTATCCTGAGATTCTAGAACCAGAGGGTAGAATAGAAATAGAAAGAATTCACTGATCACCTCCTGAAAGAGACCCCAAAAGGAAAATTCCTAGGAATATTGTAGCCAAGTTCCAGAGCTCCCAGGTCAAGGAGAAAATATTACAAGTAGTCAGAAAGAAACAATTCAAGTATTGTGGAAATATAATCAGGATAATACAGGATTTAGCAGCTTCTACACTAAGGGATCAAAGGGTTTGGAATATGATATTCCGGAGGTCAAAGGAGATAGGATTAAAACCAAGAACTACCTACCCACCAAAACTGAGTATAATATTTTAGGGGTAAAATAGAATTTCAATGAAATAGAGGGCTTCCAAGCATTCTTGTTGAAAAGACCACAGCTGAATACAGAATCTGACATTTCAAATACAAGAATCAAGAGAAGCATAAAATTTTGACAAGGCTAAGTCACTACAGCTATCATCAGACTTCATTAGGCAGTTAGGTGGTATAGTGGATAAAGTGTTGGATATGGAGTCTGGAAAAACCCTATGTAATTTATCCAACCTCAGTTTTCTCATCTGCAAAATAGTGATAATAATAGTAACTACTTCACAGGGTTGTCGTGGGAATCTAGTGCAATAGATATATATATATATATATATATATATGTGTGTGTGTGTGTGTGTGTGTGTGTAATTATTTAATTTAATTAATTTAATTTATAATTAATATAAATATAAATATATAAAATGCTTTGCAAACCTTAACATGCTGTCAGTATCATTAGCAACCTGATATCACTGAGATTTATGTAATATGCAGAAGGCTAAGTTGGGGTAGCTACAAAGAGGCGCACAATGCACTCCTTGTTCTCAGGAAATTTAGAGATTAAATGGAGAAGTAGGACACATGACGTTATAAATAATAATACAAAGTACCCATGCTAAGTGCATCAAGTAATTATATATAGGCAAAAGGTGCCACATCTGTATCCCTGGGCTTAATTATCATTTCTAAATGGATCATTTCAAGATTTCTATATTTGGTTCCAATCTCTCCCCTTAGCTCTATCTATCCAGCCCTCACTCACTCAAAACAAAGTCAAGTGCGAGTCATGTCACCATTTCTCTGATGCCATGGTCTTCTTTGGCAACAAAGGACAAATGCATATCTACCACCTATCATTTATCTATCTATCTACCTATCTATGTCTATATCTCTGTCTCCAGCTGCTTGTTGGACATTTACATGTGAATGTCCTGCTGATAACTCAAGTTCAACATGACCTTTACAAATCACTTAATGTCCCTGGGCCTATATTTCATCATATGCAAAATGAAGCATTTGTATAGATGACATCTGAGGTTTTTTTCCAGCTCTATAGTTTGTTGTTGTTCGGTCATTTCAGTCATGTCCAACTTTTGGTGAGACCATTTGGGATTTTCTTGGCAAAGATACTAGAGTAGTTTGTCATTTCCTTCTCCAGTTCATTTTGTAGATGAGGAAACTGAGGTAAACAGCGTTAAGTGATTAAGTGATTGCCCAGGTAGTAAGTGTCTGAGGCCAGATTTGAACTCATGCAGATGAGTCTTCCTGACTCCAGGCCATGCACTCTATGCACTGTGCCATGTAGCTGCCCCTCAAATCTATGATACTATATCCAAAACTAAGCTCATCCTCTTATACTGTGAATCCTCCTCCTCGCCAATCTTCTCTATTTTTTATTATGATGATACTATTCCACTAGTCATACAAGATCAAAACTTTAGGGTCATCTTCCATTATTCCCTCTCCCTCATCACCCGCATTCAATCAGTTCCAAACTTTATTTTACCTTCACAGAGTTTTCTACATCCATTCCTTTCTCTCCATTCACAGAGTTATTACCCTTGTTCATCTCCTCATCACCTTTGACCAAAGCTATGTTCCAGAAAATCCTAATAAGCTTCTAATTTGTTGCCCTGGTTCAAGGATCTCCTCTCTGTAATCAATCTCCATAGTTGCTAAAATCATCTTCTGAAAGTCCAGGCCCTTCATTGTGCTTGTGCAATAAAATGTGAACTCCTGGTTCCAAACTATCTTTCCCATAAATGTTACTCTAGCTAAGCTGTCCTACTCAATATTTCCCAAATTCAACATGCCTTCTCTAGTCTCCATGCATTCATGCAGACTATCTACATACATGAGTTTATGGAATTCAATCAATAATCACTTATTAAGCACTTACTATGTGCCAGATAGTATACCAAAGACTAGGAAAATGAAGAAAAAGCAAAAATAGTCCCTGCCCACAAGGAGCTTACATTTTTGTTGTGTTTGTTCTTCATTCTGTAAGAGGTCCCCAACATCAGGGAGATGATATGACTTCCAATTGATTTTGATTTGAGTGAGGGAGGGCTGTGCAAAATCACCAGCCTCACTTTCTCCTCCAAAGCCATCTGGGTCCAGTGGCCAAATATTCATCAAGATGACTAGAGATGGCCCAGGATGCAGTGGGGGACCTTAGTCCTTTTAAGTTAAAGTCTTTTCAGGTTCTCATTTTGAGTGAGGCAACACCCATTCAGTGAATAAGCCTCTTTAAGAAGTGAGTCAAGGGATGGCCCCTTTAGAGAAACAATATATACACATATAGGCATATTTAAAATATATACAAAGTAGATCCAAGTGCAAGACTTTACTTTTATCCCTAATCAATATCATCTGCTTAGCTTCAACCCATTGTCCCTGCCTAGAGAGAGCCTTCTTTGTATACCAGGTTTGTGATTCAGTTTATGAGGGTAATTCAGACAAAAGCAGGTTCTTCCCCTTGATGATACAGTTCTTTGGTTCTGCTCTCTGCTTGCTTTAGCTGTGGGAGTAAGTGATCTACAAGATTTATGACTTCCTTGACAAAGGGAATATCACATGCTTCATAAATACACCAGTAAACCTGATTCTCGGCAAATGCAACAATTTACCAATAGAAAATTCTTGCTTACTACTAAGGTCATTTTCCAGTAAATGTTCTATGTCATGATTATCAAGATTGTGTTCTGTTTACCTTACCTTACGAACCAAATTTTTGTATTCACTTCATGAAGACAAGCCCTCTGAAAAGACAGAATAGTTTATTTCCTTTAAACCACCTATGTTGGTTAGTTTCTGAAATTATTGCACCATGGTCACTGCACCTTAGCTATATCAATACCAACAATAATAACTAAAATATAGTGCTACTTGTGTTTGCAAAGTGCATCAACTACATCAACTCATTCAATTCTCACCATAGTCCTGTGTAAGAGTGATCACTCAGGACTCTGCTGCCTGAAGGTTAGGTGTATTACATTTTACCATTCCCCAGAGTTCTCTGGTATCCTTCATCGGGGGTAGGAATGCCTAGTCTCTGCCCATCTTTGACACAAGCTGTGAACACATCCATAGCATCTCAGTTCCCTTTAACCACTTACTGGTCAAACCAGTTTTTATAGAGAGATATTTACTTCAAAAGTATAACATTCCACCTCTAATGCCTGGAAAGCATAATCCACCCTATACTCCCTGAGCCTCTGGAAAGAGAAAGGGGAAATGGTTCACAGTTTAATTGAGTATCTGTCCTAGGCATGTGCCCAGCTACTGAAAGTGGAGGCACTAATGTGGGAGACAGTAGGGACCAGTTTCTGGAGAAAACATTGTGTCTGCCTACCATGTGAATAGGAGAGTCCTCTTTCCAATGGCTCCATAACATAGTCTTTAAAACTCACAGACTCAGACAATACGTCTCTCCTTCTCCCTCTCCCTCCCTCCTTCCATCTCTCTCTCTCTCTCTCTCTCTCTCTCTCTCTCTCTCTCTCTCTCTCTCTCTCTCTCTCTCTGTCTCTGTCTCTCTCTCTCTTTCCCCTTCCCTCCCCTCAGACTTGGGAGAGTGTGTTAGCTGGGATTATGCCCCCAAGTACTGGGAAAAGGTTTGCATGGCTGTTCTTATTATAACTTTGAAGCAAACACTCTTCAGTAAAACCTAATCTGACTGTTAAGTGGTTAGATGGAACTGGAGGTGCTGTTGTCGTTCAGTTGTGTCCAACTCTTTGTGACCCCATTTAGAGTTTTCTTGGCAAAGATACTGGAGTGCTTTGCCATTTCCTTCCCCAGCTCATTTTGAGGACCTTTCAAATTGAAGGAACACAATTGGTGGTGGCTTGAGTCAATGGCAAAGACTAGAACCACACACACTCCTCCCAAAGCTATCAGAGAACTGTGAGGGAAGTATGAAATGTAACTGGAAGCAGGAAAACTTAACTTTAAATCCATTCGTAGACATGTACTAGCTTTATGACTTCAGGCAAGTCATAACCTTTGCCTCAGTTTCCTCATCATAGCACCTACCTCCCAGGGCTGTTGTGAGGATCCAATGATGTAATATTGGTAAGGCCCTTAGCATAGTGTATAGTATATATATATATATATATATATATATATATATATATATATATATATATACCTGTGAGGTAGGTATTATAAGGAGTCATATCTCCATTTTACAGATGAGGAAGCTGACGCTTCAAGAGATTTCCTGAATGTGTTTTTGTCATTTCAATAGAATAATAAGTATCTAGTGGTAATCTCCAGTTTTACCATAGGATAACAAACATTTATGTACATACATACATATTCACATGCTTATACATATCTCTTTATATACATACACACATACACACATATGTGTATATACATATATATGTGTGTTTGTATACATACACACAAATACATATTTGCGTATCTGTGGGAAAACCACAGCTACTGACTTTAGGCTGTTTGGGTCTATTTTGGGGTTTGATTGAGGTATACTTTGTCCCCAAAAGCAGACAAGGAAAGACAGGTGACATCAATCCCCATTCCATGCTGTTGTTTCTTGTGAACTTGGGTCTCTAGCCACAACACTTGGAGGAAATTCCACACAAACAGAGGAAGCCAGACTCTTTCTGGGAGAAATTAGTAGCTGACTTACTACACTCAGCACTGATGCCTTCAAAAGATAAAACCTGGGAAAAGACCTCTAGTTCCTTTTCTTCATTGTTACTGCATGGGCTCCAACTCCAGCGTCTGAGCTATGTACATATTTCACTGGGTTAGGTGGGGCGCCATCAGTGCGTTTACATAGTCCTAGAGGGTGACAGGATTGCTAATGTTTACAGTAACAGGTTAGCTCAACTTTATGCCAAAGAAATTTTTGTTTTTTTCTTCTTAAAAACTGGAACAATCCCATCCCCTTCCCCCTATCCATTGTTGCTTTCTAGTTTGGATTTGCAGAGAAAGGAAACAGTAAATTACTAAAGAAAATAGTATGCATCTTGCCAGGGCTCACTGCTTTGAACTTTGATGATGTTACAATATCAATTAGATATGTTGATATGTAAAACACTAGGCATCCCTGCTTTGTGGTGAGCTGTATGTTAGGAGCTGAGATGAAAACATCCCATAAGCAACCCCTGTCTGCCTGGGTTTGTTACTGCAAGGTTCATGGAGACAGTGAAGCACTTCCAACTATCCAGTCTGACTGATCCAGAAAGCCAAATTGCAAATACCACTACTAAAGATATCTGGTCTTTATATAGCACCTACTATGTGCCAGACATTGTGCTAAGCACTTTACAAATATTTTCTCATTTAATCCTCAAGTGTTGTAAGTAAGTGTTGTTACCCCATTTTACAGCTGAGGAAACTGAGGCAAATGAAAGTGAAGTGACTTCAAGGTTAAACAACTTAGTGTGTGGTCAGAGTTGCTTGAAATAAACAGGCTGTAACTAGTGCTGTGTTCAGTCCCAACTTTTATAAATCAATGAAAATGATGGAATCTAAAAGGTCTTCAGAGGACAGCGAGGCGGTGCAGTGGATAGAGTTACCAGGCCTGGAGTCAGGAGAACCTCATTTCAAATGAGGTCTCAAACCCTTACTAGTGGGGTGACCCTTGTCAAGTCATATAACCTTGGGTTTGCCTCAGTTTCCTTATCTGGAAAATGAGCTGGAGAAGGAAATGGCAAACCACCCCAGCATCTTTGCCAAGAAAGCCCCAAATGGGGTCATGGAGCGTCAACACAATTGAAACAGCTCAGCAACAACAACGAAGGTCTCTCCTTGGTTGCTGGAAGCTTTCACTTGTTCCAGCACTATTCCCATTTCAGGATCAGGTCTGTAGCATCCATTTCTTTAGTAACTGTATGCTTGGACAAAGGGTCCATTTTGTCAAGTACAAGAGCAAAAGACAACAGAAAGATGGTTTACCTTATTGTTTTGTTGAAAACAAGCTGGAAGTGGAGCCAGGAGGCTAAATCTCTAATCCAGTTCTGACATTTTCCAGCTCTGAATATGGATAAGGCAATGTCTCCAAGGCTTAGGCTCCTAAACCTTAAAATGTAGATAAAAATCCTTGCACCATCCACATCTAGTATTGTGAGGAAAGTACACATTAAGTTTCAAATCATCATGTAAATAGGAATTGTTTTAATTGTCTTACTGTCCAGGTTACCATCATTATATTAATATATATTATTATTATTATAATTATTATAATAATATATATTAATCACATTATAGAAATCAGTGTCCAAAGCAATCGATAGCCAGCATCCCAATCAATGAGCACCCACTTACTCTGGACAAGATCCTGCGCTTGGTGTATAAGAGGCAGTATCTGCTCCCTCTCCCTTCAAGTCCTGATTCAGATCTCAGAAAGTCATTAACTATAATTAGTAAAATAAATCAATCAACAAGGATTTATTAAGCCTCTACTCTGCATCAGACACTCTGTTTGGGTCCAGACTCCGAGAATGAAACAATCCCTTGTCTCCAAAAGCTCACATTCTGTGCTGTGAGAAATGACAAGTAATTTGATTTCAGAAAAACCTGGGAAGACTTACATGAACTGTTATAGAGTGAAGTGAACAGAACCAGGGGTAACAGTAATATTGTTCAATGAAGAACTGTGAATGACTTAGCTATTCTCAGCAATTTAATGATTCAAGATAATCCCAAAGGTCTAAGATGAAGCATACTATTCACTCCTAGAGAAAGAACCAGTATTGTTTGAATACAGTCTGAAGCATTTTATTTTTTCCGTTCTTTATTTTCTCTTTTATTTGAGTTTTCTTGTACAAAATGACTAATACGGAAATGTTTTATACGATTGCACACATATAACCTATATTTTACCGCACACTGTTTCAGGAAGAGGGGATGGGTGGAGGAAGGGAAGGATAGAATTTGGGACTCAAAAATTTAAATTAAAATGTTTAATTTTTAAAAAAAGAAGTTCACATTCTAACTTTTTGACTTCTACTATTCTCTACAAAAACATAAAACACACTTTTTCAAACCCCAAACTTAAATACTTGCCAAACTTATTAACACAGTTCAAATGTTCAGCTGTTTCCTTGACTGAGTGTAGTATGATTACCACATCCGAGAAGGAACTGGACTGATTGACTTATCTTTACAGAAGTATCACTATCAAGGAAAAGCTCTGACATAAATAGAGGTCTATTGCCCAGATGGGAGCCACATATGGCAGGATAAAGAAAGGTCTAGTGAGGATCATTTTGGTCTGTAGCCTGGTCCCAAGCTACACCTGGGATGAGGATATATTGTATTCTGCAAGCTGGAATCTTCATAAACTAAATATAGTCATACAGGTTGCTAGAAACAAGATCAAGAGGAAATAATGCCTGGTTTGCTTATTCTCTGAGTTTGTCACAAATTTTGGACATTTTTAAATTTTTAAAAATTCCAAAGTTTAAAAAACAGCAAATCAAACCAGCAATTTTGCACAAATGTTGTTATTGAATCGTTTTGCTTGTGTCCAACTCTCTGACTTCATTTGGGGGTTTCTTAAAGAAAATACTGAAGTACTTTGCCCTCTCCTCATTTGACCAATGAGAAAACTGAGGCAAATAGGATAAAGTGACTTGCCCAGAGTCACAAAGCTAGTGAATATCTAAGGTCACATTTGAACCCAGAGTCTCCTGACTCAAGGGACTACACTTTATCCACTGCATCATGTAGCTGCCTATTTTAGAGAAATAGTGGAACAGAAAAATAGGATTGTGCATAAAACTCTGGATCTCTATTATGGATAGTTTGTCATTTTTTAAAATGAACCTCTCTGACTGCAATTTTCTCTGACCTCCCCTCTGTTTAGATTCTACTTTTTAACGTTCCGCAATCACTATGGCTTATCAGTTTTGTTATGTGGCTTAACACTCTTCCTTAACCATCTTCCCTAATCCTCAGCCCAGGAGTATCTGCTCAGCCTTCAGAACTTGTACACATCTTATTTGTCCCCCTCATTGGACTAGAACAACTAGCCAAGATAACACGTAGATATCCCACCTTGTGAATTTTTTTGTATTGTTGTTTTATAATCTAATATCTTACATACAAGAGTTAGGTAATGATTTTTATCATCCTACTAAGTTGCCAGCAACTGGAGAACAGGAATTGAGAATAGGCATTCAAATACGGATTAAACAAACCAATTGATAAGGAAACTAGGAAGTCCAAAATGAAAACCAGAACATTTTTCTTTTATTGTGAAGTCAGAACAATAATTCACTATACATCCAAATATATCTCTGGCTTTCAAGCTTCCGTGCCTCCACCATGCTTTCCTATACTTTGCATACCTTACTCTACTATGATAATTATAAACTTTTTATATTGTTTGGTATTCTAATGATGTTTGCGGTTGTTGTTCGTTATTTCAGTCATGTCTGCATCTCTGTCTAATCTTTCTCAGCAAAGATACTGGAGTAGTTCCAGCTCATTTTCCAGATGAGGAAACTGAGGCAAATGGGGTAATGAGACTTGCCAAAAGTCCCATAGCTGATGAGTGTCTGAGGCTTAATTTGAACTCAGGTCTTCTCCAGGCCCAGTACTCTGTCCACTGCATCACCTAGCTGCTCCAATGTGGCATCACTGGGACTAAGGTGATCCTACAGAAACATAGAGGCACAACATTGCTCTTTTTCATTGTTAACTGTGTCAGGTGCATAAGGCATGTAGTTTTCATGGGCTGAATTCATAACCTGTTTCAAGGGCCTTGGATCACTCTTCATTTGCTGCCTTAGGTAATATAGATCCTCTCACCAATTTGCGGTAACTCCCCCTACTCCAAGCTTCACCCAAGCCTGCTATGAATAAGGGACACCCTCACCTCCAGAACTTTTCCACCACATCTGCATCTACCCTCTCCCACATCTGGCACTAATTATCAGTCTTCAACCAAGCCCATTTTTAGGGTGTATAATCTTGCCACCCGAACTCCACTTTTGAGCATGTTCCCTCCTCAACATGTCTCCCATACCCTCCAGCTGGAGTAAGTTTCTTGTCTGTGTGGACAAACCTCTATTTTTATGTTGCCATATAGTATGTGTATATGCTTGGTTTGCTTCCCACATAACAATAAAGCTTGTGATTGTATCATTTTTTGAGGACCAATTTTCTGGAAATCCCAAACCCAGGTAATTGCTTTAAGGCAAATCAAGCACCCACTCTACCTTTATTCCACTTGTTAAAATCTTATCCTTTCAGGCTTAGTTCAAACATAGCCACCCCAACAAAGCCTTCCTTGATTTTCCCAGGCGGGAGTGATAACTTTCTCCCTCCCTCCCTCCCTCCCTCTCTCTCTCTCTCTCTCTCTCTCTCTCTCTGTCTCTCTCTCTCTCTCTCTCTGTCTCTCTCTCTCTTTCTCTCTCTCTCTCTCTCTCTCTCTCTCTTTCTCTCTTTCATTAAATCACAGATCACCTTGTTTATTTCTATTTTATGCACTTGATTAACATGTAGTATTTTTGAAGTGCAATTGTGTGCATACATGTGTATAAATATATGTGAACAAATATGTCTATCTGTATATGTCTCCCACAAGACTATGAGCTTTTTTGAAGGCAGACAACAGGTCTTCAAAGGACATACAATTAAAACTGGAAGGAAGAGGGCAGATCATCTAATTCAGAGTATCTTAGCCTTTTTTTTTATATCATGGACTGCTTTGGCAATTTGGAAAAACCTACGGAACACTTCTCAGAATAACATCTCTAAATAATTGAAGGAACTGCTAAATATCAGAGATTAGTAAAAAATAATGGTAATAAAGAAGATGTACTATTTTCTCATATAAGTTCTTAGACCACTTTAAACCTATCTATGCACCCTTCAGGGGTCCATAAATCCCAGAGTAAAAGACCCTAATCTAGTTAAATGTAATCATTTCCCAAATAAGAAAAGGGCTTATTCAATTATGAATTTCCCCAAATGACAATTACAGGGCCTTGCAACATAGTAGCCACTCAGTATGCTTGCTGAAGGAATGAATGAACATATGAATGAATGACTGAATGAATGAATTTTTGAGGAATCTCTCTGTTTGGAAGAAATTTCCTTTAAAGATAATATTCATCATCCATTTTGTATCAACAGTCTTCTCCAAGAAAAGTATAATTGCTCAGATTTTCTCTCAAATATCTCATTTTCCAACCATGCTTACCTTTGTTACCTCCATATTTTTAGAAAATCTCAGATATGGCAAGGACTTAATCTCTACTTCCATTCAGGAATCCCTCCACAATCATTGCTTGCAAGAAGAATCCCAGACTTTGCGTGAACATTTCCAGCAGCAGCAAACTCCCTCCTTCATGAGGCGGCCTATACCATTTATGGACAACAATATCTTAGAATGTATTTTCTTATACTTAGCTGAAATCTGCCTCCCTGTATCTTCTCCTTTGGGGCTAGTTCTGCCCTCTAGAGGTACAAAAGTAAGTCGAAACCTTCAAAATGAAAACCCTTTAAGTATTTAAAGATAGCTAAACTATCCAGGAAGAACAACGTCTTTGCTTACTGTACACACACACACACACACACACACACACAAACACACACATGCGTGTGCGCGCATCCTCTTTCTTAGTTCCTTTGACCATTCCTCATGCAATATGATCTTAAATCTGTTCACCATCCAATTTCTCTGACTATATTCCAGTTATTCAATATTGTTCTTTAACTCTGATATTCCACACCGCTACATATGTAGTCTAAGTAGCTCCATGTTGTTACTGTTTAGTCACATCTGACTTATTATGACCCCATTTGGGGTTTCCTTGGCAAAGATACTGGACTAGTTTGCCATTTCCTTCTCTAGCTCATTTTATGGATGAGGAAACTGAGGCACACAGGATGAAGTGACTCACTCAGGGTTTCACAGCCTGATTTGAGGCCAGATTTGAACTCAGGAAGATGAATTTTCCTAACTCCAGGTCCCTCACTATCCACTGTACCACTAGATGCCCAAATAGCTCAATAGAGTAGATCTATTTCCTTCCTCATTCTGGGCACCATATTTCTTCTATAAGTACAGCCTAAGAGACTGCAAGGTATAATGGATATAGCAGTGGATTTGAAGTCAAGAAATCTGCGTTTGAATCTTGCTTTAGATACCTATTAACAGGATGACCCTGGGAAAGTCTTGAGCTTCTCTGGACCTCAGTTCCCTCATCTATAAAATAAACAGGCGGAATTCAGTGACCTCTAATGTCCCTTTCAGCTCCAACTACAAGATTCTAAGAAGATCATATTAGTTCTATCGAAAGGCATATGAAACACTATATAGTTCATATCAAATTTGCATAGCCCACCTCCAACTCACCCCCAGAGCGAATTTGTACAGTTGTTTAAAAAAAAACCTAACTAGATCACACAAATAAAGTCAGATCTACACAACTGGAAAAATATCAACTGATCGGTAGATCAAGTTAATAGAATAAAAATGACAATTCTACCTAAATTAATTTACTTATTCGGTGCAATACAAACCAAACTACCAAAAATGTTTCATGGAGCTGGAAAAAATAATAACAAAATTCATCTGAAAGAACAAAAGGTCAAGAATATCAAAGGAATTAATGAAAAAAATGCAAAGGAAGGTCGCTAAGCCATGCCAGCTCTAAAACTATATTATAAAGTGACAATCATCAAAACTGTTTTGTACTAGGTAAGAAACAGAGTAGTGGATCAGTGAAATACATGAAGCACTTAAGGCTCAGGAGTAAATAGCTATAGTAATCTACTGTCTGATAAACCCAAAGACGCTAGCTTCTAGGATAAGAATTCTCTATTTGACGGCAACTGCCAGGAAAGCTAGAAAATAGCATGGCAGAAACTAAACCAACACCTTACACCATATACCAAGCTAAGATCAAAATGGGTATCATTTAGACATAAGGAAATGATGCCATAATAATAATTAAGAGAACAAGAAATAGTTT
Organism: Bettongia penicillata ogilbyi; assembly: GCA_023548195.1. Lineage (NCBI taxonomy): Eukaryota > Metazoa > Chordata > Mammalia > Diprotodontia > Potoroidae > Bettongia > Bettongia penicillata. The sequence goes on along the minus strand of JAJHZJ010000357.1, from coordinate 19,801 downwards.
ACTTGTCACACCTATAGAAAAGGGAAGAATTTATGACCAAACAATAGATAAGAGAACATTATGAAATGCAAAATGGATAATTTTGATTACATTAAATTAAAAAGGTTTTATACAAACAAAAGCAATGCATCCAAGATTAGAAGGAAATCTAAAAGCTGAGAAATTATTTTTACAGCCAGTATTTCTGAAAAAGGCTTCATTTCTAAAATATATAGAGAACCGAATCAAATTTATAAGAATACAAGTCACTCCCCAATTGATAAATAGTCAACGGATATGAACAGGCAGTTTTCAGAGGAAGAAATTGAAGTTATCTATAATCCTAAGAAAATGATCTAAATCATTGATTAGAAAAAATGCAAATTAAAACAATTCTGAGGTACCAATTCACACCTGTCAGATTGGCTATTATGACAGAAAAGGAAAATGATAAATGTTAGAGAAGATATGGGAAAATTGGAACATTAGTGAATTGTTGCTGGAGTTGTGGACTTATCCAACAGTTCTGGAGAGCAATTTTGAACTATACCCAAAGAGCTATAAAGCTGTGTATACTTTTGATCTAGTAATACCATTACTGGGTCTGTATCCTCCAAAGATATTGTAAAAAAAAAGGGAAAAAGACTAACATGTACAAAAATATTTATAACATCTCTTTTTGTGGTGGTCAAGAATTAGAAACTGAGGGAATGCCAATCAAATGGGAATAGTTGAACAAATTGTGATATATGAATGTAATTGGAATACTATTGTGCTGTAAGAAATGATGAGCAAGTAGATTTTTAGAAAAACCTAAAAAGATTTAACTGATGCTGGGTGAAGTAGGAGAACATTGTCCAAGACAATTCCAAAAGACTTGTGATAGAAAATACTAACCACATTCAGAGAAAGAATTATGGAGTCTGAATGCAAATTGAAGCATACTATTTTCACGTTTTTGTGTGTTTTTTTCTTTGTCATGGCTTTTTTGTTTTGTTCTGATTCTTCTCTCACAACATGACTAATGTGGAAATATGTTAAACATGGTTGTACATGTATAAAAAAACTAGAGATTTTTACATTTATCACTGTTAAAATTTCTTCTTGCAAAAGTGATCCCCATCATTCCAGGCTGTCAAGATCTTTATGGGTTCTTATTCTGTCATTATTCAATATATTGACTTATCCCTTGCAACTCTGTGTTACTAAAAAATTGATGCATATCTTCTGTGTCTTCATCAAAGTCATTGATAAAATCCTTAAATAGGACAGCACTGAAGATTTATATTTGTGTGGCTTTGGAGATCTCTCTCCACTTTGGCATTAATTATTCTTTAATAACAGCTGTAAATGAATCTATTATATGTTATCATCCATTCCGCATTTCTTCATTTGTCCCACAAGAATATCTTGAGAGACTTTGTCAAATTATTTGATTTTTTTAAATGCCTCTAGAATTTCTTCAGTCTATCAGCTTAGGAACCAAGAAAGAGGGCTTGTCTGGTGTAATTTGTTATTAGTAAGCCTGGACTGGTGTAGAGTAACCATTGTCTTCTTCAATGTGCAGAAGCACCTGCTCAATAGTTTATTCTAGAATTATATGGGAAATCAATGTCAAATTGATTCTACAATACTTTTGAATTGAATCTTAGGTATTAGAATTGAATCTATACTTTTCTTCCCCCTTGAAACAGTGAATCTATATTTTATAACACTTGCTTTTTTTCTAAAGTACACAATAAATTCTACACCTTGCTTTCAAAACTATCCTTTCTTGTCTGTGCTTCCTTCTGAAATTTCTTCTTTTCTGTTCATTTTAAGTATGTTCCAAAATCATTTTGTATCATTACTACTAACCCCACCACTGTCCTTCCCTTATGCCCCTATCCCCTCTTAGCCTTCCACAATGAACCAAAAGGAAGAAAAAAAAGAGTGATGGGGGAAGAATAAAAGAGGAAGAGAAGGAGGGAAAGAAGGAAGGAAGGAAGGAAGGAAGGAAGGAAGGAAGGAAGGAAGGAAGGAAGGAAGGAAGGAAGGAAGGAAGGAAGGAAGGAAGGAAGGAAGGAAGGAAGGAAGGAAAAAAGCAAAAGCTTTTAACAAATAAAAATAATCATGTAAAACAAATTGACACAATGGCCATGTCCAAAAATGTGTATCTCTTTCTGCACCTTGTGACTATCACCTCTTTGTTAGAAGATGGGTACAATTTATTATCTTAAGTTCTCTAGAGACACGATTATTCATTGTGTTGATCAGAATTCAAGTCTTTCTTGGCTGCTTCGCAATGTTGCTGTCCTAACTTAATCTTCTGGTTCTACTCACTCCACATGAGTTCATACTAGCCCAGATTCTCTGAAGTCATCTATTTCATCACTTCTTATGATACAATAGTATTCCATTATATTCATACACTACTATTCGTACACTGAATTTGTTCAGCCACTCCCCAGTTATCTAAGAGACAATCTAAGATGCCCCCCTTTACATTCTACTTCTTTGCTTTTCTTTTTATTTCTTTTACCCTCCCCTTCAAGGTCAGAAACTTGCTTTACTCGCAGCTATCTCCTCCCCAGTATTATCTTTATTCTTACTATAATCCGTCTCTCACATCTCTGCATTTTTCCTTGTTGATTTGATATACTTCTACTCTAAGTTCAGTGTACACATGTCTCAGGACAGGGTTTTAGGGACCTCAGAGACCATGAGCCTGGTGTATACCAATCTGAGCCCACCACCACACCCAGGACTTCCAAGGTCCCCACCCTGAGATATTGGCCACTGTGGGACTTTTTCAGGAGAGATCTCCCCTCTTGTCGACTCCAGATGGAGAACTGTAGACATGACTCTCTCATCTCTGATCTCATCAGAAGGTTATCCTGCACCTGGCTTTGCTGCTGCTGGTGGCCCCCTTCTCTACTACTTCCGATTGCAGTTTCAGGGTACAAGAAGTTTGTTACTATAATTTCTCTTTGGATTTTGGAATCACTATTGAGTATGATTTGGAATCACTATATGAGGATCACTACTGAGTATTGAGTATGAATCAGGGTTTTACTAAAATATATGTAGGAGCAGGACTCTTGACTCCTGCTCAGGCAGTCGTCTTACCCTTCTCTCCTTTTTCAACAATCAAATGTTTGTTTTTTTCTATTCTTTTAATATCTCTCAATTCATAAACATTTAATAAGCACCTACTATATTCCAGGTAAAGAACTGAGGGATATAAATACAGTTGTGTGTCCCCCCAAAAAAATATAAAATGAAATCTCTACTCTCAAGTAACTTACATTCTAGGGGAAGGGGAGTGGATTTCTCCATGATTCCTCAAATGTTCTTTGCATCATTCATATCTGTGTCTGAACTGGAGCTCTGCAATGTATTCCTGAGACCAGTATTTGCCATCAGAGTTCATCCTCAGTTTCATAGATTTCCACGCAGGTGAATGAAACATAAATAAGAAAGATGACCAGAAACATAAATAAGAAAGGTGGACCTGTCTCTAAAGCCCCTTCCAGCTCTAAATCAGTGTCCCTATGATCTTGGGAAAATACTCAGGCCTCAATTCAAGCTGACATTAGTATTCTGTATCTAGATGGCTCAGTGAATAGAGCTCTGGAGCAGGAAGCACCCAGACACATCCAGGAGGGCCTGCTAGCATAGGTTCTTAGATCTGCTTTTCTAAAAGGAAGGCAATGTTTCAGGGATCAACAACCTTCTTTAATCACATATGCCAACAGAAAATACAAGCAGAGACATAAAGACCAACAGCCAGGGCTTCTAACTGTCTGACCATAAGCAATACATACATCAGACATCAATAGACAGATCCAACTGTCTGACCATTACGTACATACATAGAAGCACCAACATCTGGGTTTTCAAAGCTAAGGGGGTGTTCCTTAATGACTACTTAGAGTCTCATCTGGCACATGAACCTTCTTAGAAAGAGGAAGCCCTCAAAGCAAAATCTCACCTCAGAGTATATATACACTTTTCAGAGCCAGAGAGCATCACAAACCCTATGCCCCAGTGCTTCATTAGAAATTAACAAAAGGTGTGGGCTATCCTACAAAATAAGCCTCTCCAATCAAGCTTCCCTTAATGGGCTCCACCTGATGCCTATTAATGAGTGGGGCAAGATCTTTAACTCTTACAAGCTCCAGACCTGGAGTGAGGAAGGCTTGATTTCAAATCTGGCTTCAGACACTTACTAGCTGAGTGACCCTGGGCAAGTCACTTAATAATCTTGTCTTCCTCAACTCCTCATCTGTAAAATGATCTGGAGAAGAAAATGGCAAACCACTCCACTATCTTCACCAAGAAAACCCCAAAAATGGGATTCCAAAGAATCAGACACAACTGAATGCCAACAAACGACTATACATAATCAGATCTGAGCCTCACCAAAGCCTTCGAAATAGATACTAGAGGTTGTATCATCCCCATTTTACAGATGACAAAACTAAGACTCAGAGAGGTTAAGAGATTTGGTCTTCCAGCTAGAAACTGTAGGAGGCAGGATTCAAAACCAAGTCTCTCTTGTCTCCAAATCCAACACTATTAATTCAAACTGTTTCTAATCGATTGACTGAAGGAGCTACTGTACCTTTCCCACCTTTCACCAGAATCCTCTTCTTACCTCATCATTCACCTGAAACTGCTTGCTCCAAAGTTATTAATGGTTATCAATCACCAAATCCAATGGCCTTTTCTCAATCCTCCTCTTTCTTGAACTCTCAGCAACCTTTGGCACTGCTGATCACACTTCTCTCCTAGATACTCACTTCTCCCTAGGTTTACATAACATGATGCTCTCCTGGCTCTATTTCCTGACTGATTACTCCTTCTCAGTCTCCTCAGCTGAATATTTACCCCCATCACGCTCACTAACCAAAGGGATCCCCAAGGCTCTGTCCTGAGCCCTCTTCCTTTTCCTCCATATCGCTTTCCTCCGTGGTATCATCTGCTCTCATGGATTCAATCGCCATCTTTAGTCTATGTTTCTCAGATATACTTATCCATCCTTAACCTTTCCCCTGACCTCCAATCTCACATCTCCAACTATCTATTAAACATTTTAATTAAATGTGAAGTAGACATTTTAAACTCAAAGTATCCAAAACTGAACTCATTATCTCCCCCCTCCCCAAGCCCTCCACACTTTCTGACTCTTATTGCTGTAATGGGGACCACCATCCTCCTAGTCACCTAGGTTTGCACACTAGATATCACCCTGTACTCCTCAATCTTTCTCATTTCCACATATCCAGTAAGGTGCCAAATGCTATCATTTCTACCTTCATGGCATCCCTCGTATATAGGCCACCAACCCTGGTACAAACCCTCAACACCTCTCACCTGGTCTGCTGCAATAACCTGCTGGCTGGTCTGCCTGCTTCTAGTCTCTTCCCACTCTAATCCATCTGTAGTACCCACTTAGCTGTTAAATTGCATAGGTGTGACCATGTCATATCCCTATTCAATAAATTGCAGTGGCTCCCTATTGCCTCCAAAATCAATGTCTCCTTCTACCTTTCCAATCTTCTTACACCTTGTACTACCCATGCACTCTAGGTAACAGTGACACTGGCTTCTTTGATGCTCCTCACAGAAAACATTCCATCTGCAAACTACATGCATTTCCATTGGCTGTCTCCCATGCCTGGATTTCTCCCCATCCTCTTCACTACTCCCTTTTGTCCTTCAGGTCCCAGATTAAGTCCTCCTTTCTGTAAGAAGACTGTGGACAGTCCTGTATCTCTCTCATGAGTGTGTGTAATTGTATCTAGTTTACATGAGTCCTTATAATTCAGTCCAGGGGTGGGGAACCTGCGGCCTTGAGGCCGCACTTAATCCTTTTATTAAGGGGATTTGTTCAGTGAAGGGCATTCAGTGAAAGAGTCGCACTTGAGGACCTAGAGGGTTACTTGTGGCCTTGAGGCTGCGGGTTCCCTACCCCTGAATTAGACTATAATCTGGAAGGTAGATATTAGGACTTTTTTCTGGTCTCTTCTCAGGGCATTTAGTATAATGCTCCATGAATCTGGCTCTAAATTATGATATTTATCAGTGCAATTGTCCTCTAGCTTCACTGAATCTCAGCAGATTTAGTGGTTTAAGCTAAATTTACTATATTACTCACACTTGTGGAATTAAGGAACTAAGGAACTTTAGGCAGGGTTCAACCCTCCCTCAGCAACCCATGAATAATATGACATCAAAGGGAACCTGGGGAAATGGGCAGGGCAGGTAACCTGAGGCAACTTGAAAATTCATTGAATTCAGGAAATCCTGCTCACCTCCAGCCTACAAATGAGTTTATATTACAAGATTATGGATTCAGAGCAGGAAGGAACTTCGTAGTCACCTAGCTGAACTCCCTCATTTTGCAGCGAAGGCACAACGAGTTTGAGTAGCTTGCCTAAGGTCATATTAGTACATATTAAAGAACTAATTCTGAACCCCAGGCAAGAATCAAAATTTAGTGGGTAGCCCATAAAGGAACACTAGCTTTGAAATAGGAAGAGATGAAACCCAAGGGAAGAATCTTTTCAGAGTAGTTAAGAAAGTGCCATCCTTAACCAATAGGTCAGATATTACGATGTAATATTGTTCAGTTGTTTTTCAGCCATGTCCCACTCTTTGTGATCTTATTTGGGGGTTTCTTGGCAGATATACTGGAGTAGTTTGCCATTTCCTTCTTCAGGTCAATTTATAGATGAGGAAACTGAGGCAAATAGGTTTAAGTGACTTGCTCAGGGTCATATAGCTAGAGAGTGTCTGAAGCTGGATTTGAGCTCAGAAAAATGAGCCTAGCACTCTATCCACTGAGCCACCTAACTGTCTTATGGTCCCAGGACCTAAATAGATAACTGACAAGAAATATAACATGGTTTGAGGACAGATGGAATGGATTAGGGACCTATATCTAGAGATAAGACTCCAGAAAAGATTAAAAATCCAACCATATCTGAAAGTAATTAAACCTAAGTTTACTACTGAAACCAAAATTTAAGCATCTATTCTAGGGATTCTTAACCTGTTTTGTGTTAAGGATCCCTTTGGCACTCTGGTAAAACCTGTAGCCCCCTACTCAGAATGTTTTAAAATGTATCAAATAAAATACATAGAATTACAAAAGAAAGCAATTATATTGAAATATTGTTCTCAAAATATTTTAAAAATTCATAGACCCCTGATTAAGAATCCCCAATCTAGACCAATTGAAAAAGTTCTACTCCACAAAGACATTCCTTGCATATATGACTTTGTCTTTACTTTAGAAGGGGAGCATGGTATCATGGAGAGTGTTGACCTTCAGGTCAGAACACAGGTCCCAATCTCAGCTTTGCTGTATACAGACTGCCTGAACATGGGCAAGTTAATCCATTTCCCAGGGTGTCAGTTTCCTCATCTGCACATTGAGGGAGTTAGATTGGACAATTTCTCTGGTCCCTTTCTGTACAACCTTTCTTAAACCCTTTTCTGTTCTTAGCACTACCTTTCGAAGAAGGTGCTAGTGCAGGCTGGATGAACTTGTTTAGGGAATGTCATAGAAAGGACACATGCAACACATCAGGAGGTCATGCTAAAGGAAGTTCCCTTCCAGTTCTTTGAATCTTTTTAATCTTTTGGACATTTTCAGGTTTATCAGATGAAATATATTGTACCACCCAGCAATCATTAGTCAGTATACATAGCGTATCAGCATATATGGGGTGTATGGGGTATTCAAGGAAGACTAGCACCTGTGGTATGAAGGCTTCCTGAGCCCTTTCCAGGGCTGCTTATTTACCTCTGGTATCTGCCTGACACTCACTGTGACTCCAAGAAGCTGTAGCATGCAAAGTGCCCACATCTCAATAAAACCATCTCAGCAGATGGGCTAAACCAAGCTGGGAGTAGCCAACAGGCCTCAGATACTATAAGTTAGGGGGGTGTCTACCCCAAGCAAGTAAAGACTTCCCTGTCAGAATGGGTGGATAAGAACAATTGATTCCAATAGCCAAAAAGGTGACTGAAGCAGGCACTGTGGAGTGCTTAAACTCTAAGCCTTAGAACTTCATCAGACATCAAAATGACAAGGTCATCTGCTGTATTGTAGGCCATTGCCAGCCATCTTGATTTTTATCTTATCATTAGACTTCAATGACACCGGAAAGGAGAGAGAGGCTGATGACTTAGAGCAACTCTGTGTCACTTAAATCCAATTCACATGCAAGTCAAGTCATCATGCTGTGATGTCACTGATTCTGTTTGAAAACAAAGGACATAAAACAGTATACATAGGGAAAACGATATGCCTTTGGTGGTTTAATATGGCTTGGCAGTGAGAACAAGAAAATTAGGGGAGTTGAACCAAGCAATGAGTGATAGTGTTAGGGCTAGTTATGGACTTAGTTTTTTATAACTTGGCCATCCTCTTATATTGACATCCTCTATATTCAAAACACAAACACATCCAGCTCTTAGTTATCTACTTTAAAGGGAGTGAGGGAAAAGAAGAGAATGAATCGAAGACCAAGCAAACAGCAATGACAAAAACACCTTGAGGATCAAAAGTTCTTCTTAAATGTCTCTTTCTGCTAGTATGGATGGCAGGGTAAAGCTAACTCCAGGAACTTGGCAGAGGGGATGAAGAGGGAGAAGTAGAAATTGGAGGCTGAATCCACTGTACACTACAAGAGGGTAGTAAAGCCTTAGGATGGTGAGGAAAAGAAGTCAGACCAGGTGAATAATAAAGTTGACCACAGTCAACTCCACAAGAGTCAAGACAACAAAATACCTAAAGACAGAGACAGCCAAACTATGAGAAGATGGGGTGAGGGTTGCTAAATGTAGCAAAGAGAGAGGAGTAAGGGATTGACCGAGTAACAAAAGAATTTCCCAAGACAGCAGACAACGTGTGTTTAATTTGTAGGCAGTTCTAGAAGGAGGCAACAAGGTGTAGTGGGACCATCACAGGATTCAGAGTCAAGAGGACTTTGGTTTGAAACTTAGCTCCACCATTTTACTTGTGTGACTTCAAGCCAGCAATATATCTCCTCTATTCCATGATCCCAGTCTTTTTAGACATTTTATGTTTGACTACACAATTTTGGTCATTGGACTTTTTTGCTCTGTATCCAATGAGGGACAATAGTGTCTCCTGAGGCAATGTGGTCCCGAGAAATAAGTCTTGGTCCTTGGCCTCCATGTTTGCTCTTTTCCCTTCTGGATAAAAGAAGAGCCTCTATTCTTATGAATATTGAAAAGTCAGAAGAGGAATCTTCCAGAGACCTAATATGCAGCCAGCATAGGAAGGAGTGAGTCTAATACAAGATTATGTTATTCAGTCTCAACTGACACAACAGTCTTTTTCTTCCCTAATTGATCATCATTCTCCCAATATCATTTGTTCTTTTTTTAATTTATGGAATAAAACAAGCATTTCTATGACAAAATACAATAAAAAAATATGATTGTACATGAAAATACAAATCTATTATGCACAACTTGCAATTCCTTTCAAATATGTAACAAAATTACCATGTAAATTTCTCTTCTTTTCTTCCCTTCTCCCCACCCTGGCCTAGAGAAGGCTACCACACACACACACACACACACACACACACACACACACACACACGTATTCACATGCATTCACATTCATATATCTATATCTATATACACATATATATTAAATCATTCTATAAATCTATTTGTTAGTTTTTTCTCTGGATTCAGACAGCCTCTTTCTTCATATGTCCTTTATAGTTCATTTGGGTACTCATAATAGGCAAAATAACTTATCCAATTGTTCTTATCCTCATCAAACTTAAAAAAGCTTCACTTGACCCTATGATCCCCTGAAGCTACAGTGTAAAACCTCCTTTTCTTTTTTTTTTCAAAATTGTTCTTAAACAATATTGTTGTTACTGTATACAGTATTTTCCTGGTTCTGCTCATTTCACTCTTCGTTATTTCTTGCAAGCCTTCCATGTTTTCCTAAAATCATTGAACTCATCATTTCTTATGGCACAGTAGTACTCCGTCACAATTATATTCCACAGCTTGTTTAGCCTTTCCCCAATTGATGGGTCTCTCTCCTATTTCCAATTCTTTGCCATCACAAAGAGAGATACTATAAACATTCTAAAACACAGAGGTTCTTTCCTTTTTTTCCCTAATCACTTTGGAAATAGACCAAGTAGTGGTATTGCTGGGTCAGAGGTATAGATAATCTAATAACTCTTCAGGCATGATTCCAGATTGGTCTCCAAAATGGTTAGATCAGTTCGCAATTCCACCAACAGTGAATTAGGTGTCCCTATTTTCCCACATCTAGGATAAAGTTCTATCATTTTTAGAAATGGAGTTTGACACCTCTGATCTATACTTCCCCACCTTTCTCATCAGGGGATCTTGCCTCATTCTTTACTGAAGTAGTTGGGGATCTACCCATTTCTACACTTCAAATCCTCTCAATAGCGTCACCTATTCTCTCCTCCTTTGTTGCAATCTCAGAGGAAGAGTTGTCTTTTCTTGCCCATACCAACTTCTCAGTTTGTACCCTTAATCCCCTCTCCTCCCGTCCCCTCCATGGATTGGTCATTTGCCAATCCTCTTTCTCTCCCAAGTTTCAATTTCTCTCTATAATCTTCAATTCCTCTATCCCAGCAGCCTACAAACATGCCCACAGCTTCTCTAAACTTAAAAAAGTTTCACTTGACCCTGTCATCCCCTGAAACTATGATGCAAAACCTCTTTTCCTTTCACACACAAACCCCTCCAGAAATCCATTTACATTCCGGAACTCCTTTTCTTTCCCTCTCACTCATTTCTTAAATCCTGGCAATTTGGCTTCTCATATTACTACTCTACTTTTCTCTCCAAGGTTACCAATGATCTCAATTACATAAATCCATGGCCTTGTCTCACTTTCATCCTTCTTGACCTCCACAGTATTTGACACTATTGGCTAACCCCTTCCTCCTCATCACTCTTCTTCCTGGGTTTTCATGACACTTCTCTTTCTTAGTTTCTGACAACTACTCCATCTCTTCTGCTGGATTATCATCCACCATCCACCCGTATGCATAAATGCACCACAGAGGTCTTTATCTTCCATCTTCATACTCTCTTGGTAGGCCTTCCTCACACAAAACCTTCTACCTCCCAACTCTGGGCTTTTCACCGGCTATTCCCTATTCCTAGGATGCTTTCCCTCCTCACCTCTACCTCCTACTTTTCCTGGTTTCCTTCAAATCTCAGATAAAATCCTTCTTCAAAAAGCCTTTCCCAGTCCCCTAGAACTTAATGCTAGATCTTTCTCTCTGAGATTACCACCAAGTTATCTTGTCTATATCATATTTTTTCCTACTTATTTGAGTGTTGTCTCCCCCTTTTAGACTGAGAACTTCCTGGCACATAGGATTTAGTGAATGTTTGTGGATGAGTTAGTGACCTCATCAGCTGCCAAAGGTTTGATTACTATTTATAGAGATAACTCCCAGATCTATACATTCCATCCTCATCTCTATCCTAAACACAAATACCACATCACTAAATGTTTCTAGTCACATTTCCCTGGATATTTTATAGGCATCTCAAACCCAACACATCTAAAAATAATGTTCAGTATCTTCCCCCACCCACCCATGCCCCCACCTAAGATTACCTTTCCTCCTGACTTCTCCAACATCCTTCCCATTATTCATAAATTTGGAGTCATCCCTGCCTCTTGTCTCCCATATTCAATCTAGTTACCTAGTCTTTTCAAGTCTACCTTTATAATACCTCTCACGTAAATCCCCTTCTCTCCACTCACCAAGCCACTATCTTAGTTTAGGTCCTCAGCACCTTTTGAAATAAACACCTAATTTGATTTTATTATGGAGCTAATTTTTGTTGTCGTTGCTGTTGAGTCATTTCAGTGGTATCAGACCCTTTGGGACCCTCCTTTGCTGTTTTCTTGGTAAAGAAAATGGAACAGTTGGTCATTTTGTTCTCTAGCTCATTTTTACAGATGGGGAAACTGAGACAAACAGGCTTAAGTGACTTGTCCAGGGTCACACAGCTAGTAAGTGTCCAAGGTCAGATTTGAACTCAGATCTTCCTGATTTCAGGCCCATTGCTCTATCCACTGTGCTACTGAGGGTTAATTTTACTATAATACTATAACATTTTTATCCATGCTTTCCTAACAGCCATCTACTTGATCCTCCCTGCCTCGAATCTCTTCCTTTTCGCATTCTATCCTCAATTTAGCCTCCAAAGTACTATTCCTAAAGCCCAAGTCTGACCATGGCACTTCTCCACTCAAAAGAAGCTCCAATAGCTCCCTCCTATCCATACAAAGTCCTCAGTTTGGCATTTAAAGTCCCTGGCATCAACTTATCTTTCTGGACTAGCTTCACTTTATTTTCCCCTCATGCACTTCACATTCCAGCCAAAGTGACCTGCCTGCATTTTCCCATACATGGCATCCTAAACCTTCCTCTATAGCTGTACAGGAGCTGTTCCTCCATACCTGGTACTCTCTCTCCACAACCTTCTGCCACCTCTCAGTATCTCTCTACCTCCACTCAAATCTCAAGTGATGCATTCTTTACAAGCTTCTCTAGGTTGTTACTGTTTCCCAGCCACTACCACAAAAAAAAAATGCTTTGTATTTGCTTTGCATATATTTTGTGATGCATAATGTACATGTATATTTAACTGTAAAAATATAATTTCCATTCAAAATATTTTTAATGAATGTTAAATTTTGTCTTTACATGTAATTGAAAATATATGTATATATAAGCATATATATATATATATATTAAAGATTTTTAAAATGTAATTTCCACTCCCACCCCCAACAGAATGCAAACACTTTGAAGGCAGGGACTGATTTGGAGTTAGTGCGTTGATCTGTTTCAATTTGGTTTTTGTATGACTAGCATCTCAAATAATAGAATCTAATGGAATTTAATGAAGACCAGTTGAATCAAATTGATTGGAGGAAAATGATCTCAGAATTGCCCTAGGAAAATGACAACAGAGAAAAGACAATTCCTTCAGAAACTGTCTACAGAACATCCTAAATCTGGGTGCAGTAGCCATGGGCTTCCTAGAGTCAGTTGTTAAAAATAAAGGATCTAAAAACCCAGCTGACAAAGGAGTCCTAAGTTAGGATGCTGGACAAAACTACCACCTCTTTCCCTTCCCCTGAAATCCCATTTGCCTAGCATTACTGATGAGGAACTGAGGACAGAAAGGCTAAGAGACAACTTGAGCAAGTAGCAAAGCCAGGATTTAAATTCAAACTCCACATCCACCACTCTTTCCATTCTATCACACAAGATTTAAAAATAATAATAGCAGTAATAATAATAATAATAATAAATGGCTATTATTTATATAATACTTTGAGATTTATAAAGCATTTCACATGGGTTATCCCATTTGATTCTGACGATAATCCTATAAGGTAGGTGTCATTATTATCCCCTTTGTACAGATAAGGAAATTGAGGCTCAGAGATGATGATTGCTTTGCCAAGAGACACATACCTAGTGTCTGAGGCAGGCTTGGAATGGAGGTCTTCCTGGCTCCATCTGGCTATTCAGAGCTTTATTGAAGAAAATATTTCTTTGAAAGGAAATTTAAAACTCCAGAAATATGTTGCATAGAAAGAGCTAAGGTGTCATACACTTGCTTAGAACCTTTTAATTTATGTTCTTTTCATTTGTTTCTAAAATACCTGTCTTGAAGCACATAGAAACACAATAACAAATGTCCACTGGAGGGAGACTCAAGTCTGCTTTTTTCCTCCCTCTTTTGGCTTGTCTCAATTTGGTTGTACGAAGTTGTACAGTATCACACAGTATTTCTTCACAACCAAACCCTCTCCCAAAATTCATGGAATAAAACACCTTGGTAAATTGTCAATTCCACAAAACCAAACAATCCAGGAGGGAGAAGAGCTTTATGGTTCTAGAACACTGTCTAGTGAGAGGGAGCAGGGAGGAAGAGAACGGAGTAGGAGGGAAAAGGGAATGTTGTTTAGTCATTTTTCAGTTGTGTATGACTGCTTGTGATCCCATTTGGACTTTTCTTAGCAAAGCTACTGCTGTGGCTTGCCATTTCCCTCTCCAGCTCATTTTGCAGATGAGGAGACTGAGGCAAACAGAGTTAAACAACTTGCCTAGGATCACACAGTTAGAGTCTGAGACCAGATTTGAACTCAAGAAAATGAATATCCTGACTGTAGGCCTGGTGCTTTTTGCACTGTGCCACCTAGATGCTCCAGTAAGGGAGCAGAAAATCTAAATAAGAATGGAAAGGGAGTGGGAGATAGGAGAGGTGATAATCATAAACTCTTGAATTATGCCTGGCTTATATCAGTGATTCTCTGGGTAATGCTTGATTTCTCCATTTTCTCATCTTAAACCAATAAAGAGGAGGAAAACAGTCATTTCAGTGGTTTGCATAGTTCATAAGTTCATACATTCAGAAATGGAAGAGAGATTCAAATTCCTCTCATTTTACAGATGAAGAAAATAAGGAGCCTAAGATAAGGAAACTGAGAAAGAGAGAGGTAATGACTTGCCCTGGGTAACACATCTAATAAATGGATTTAAACTCGAGTCTCTGTGACTGCCAGGCCTGTGCTCCTCACCTAGTTCCATAATATTGGTCTAAGGATTGGTGAATCTTTTCTCTACTTTGCTCTGTTTCTAATTAGGTCAGTGACTTTGAATGGGTCATTTGGTCTCTCGGGGTTTTTTTTTCTTATCTCTAAAATAAGGGGTCATGCTAGATGATCTTAAAATTCCTTCTAGAGTCAATGTTTTGTGACTTAGATACTAGCATTCCTTGCAGCTCTAGAATTTTATGATGCTTTCAAGGAAAAAGAAAATTGGGTCAGTGGTAAATCCTCTTAATTCATGAACACAAAAGTGACAATTACTCTGTAGAAAGATAACCAAATGTACTGTGTAATGTCCATATAAGATCCCAAAAAGCACCCCCAAGTTTTCATTCTGGCTACTATATTTCTTTCAGTAATGCTAAATAATAAAAATCCTTCTTCTATTCTAATATTACTTTACAGGACCCCAATATAATCAGTCTGGGACCCAAGGTCAAACTTTCTTTTCAGGCAATTTTGAAAAAAAAAATCTGTTGCTATTCAATAATTTCTGACTCTTCACAATCCCATTTGGAATATTCTTGGCAAAGATACTATAAAAGTATCTGTTTTGTTCATATTGAATGGCTTTGCCATCTTCTTCTTCAGCTTATTTTACAAATGAGGAAACTAAAGCAAACAGGGTTAAGTAACTTGCCCAGGATCATACAGCTAGTAAGTGTGTGAGGTCATATTTGAATTCAGGAAGATGAATCTCTATCCACTAAGCCACTTAGTGCCCCGTATCTGCAAAAAAATAGAGAAATACAAAAGCTCACTGACTCACAGTTAGGCACCAGATTAATTTCCTTTGTCAATAAGGAATGCCAAATATAAGTTGATGATTAAACTCTTTCACAGTGAACTTTCTCAGAAAAATCCCTACAAATTTTGTAGAAAACAAAGGACCCAGCTCTCAAGTGTTCCTTCTGTCTTACAACTAATAGAGGGAAAGTACTAAAATAGACATATCCCTTTGAAAACCAATTTCAGCTCATTTTTGGACAAAGGCTTATCTCTAATGAGATATCTTTCCCTCTGCACTAACTGGAGTTAGGGTCATAACTTTGCAAATCATATTACACCCTGGTGAAATTAACCCAACTCAACACAATCATTTCCCCAATGGGAAATTCCTAAACTATCCTGGAACATTTGAGCTGGTGTTCTGGAATGGCTATAAACTTCAGGGTTCTGAAAGTGATTAAAGTGATAAGATTCTTCATCCAATACTCAAAGCAAGCCACTGATGGGGTTCAAATTGCCAGCTGGCTTGACTTGAGGAAATAGTCTTATAACCAATCTGACAATATGACTTCAGATTTCTCTCTCAAATTCATTACAGAGAAGTGGAAAAATGGCCCTTCTCAGAATAATGCTTGGCTCTGCAATCTCCTGTGGTGAAAGTCTGTGCATGGAGAGGAGCAGAGATCACTTCTACCAGTTTTATTCCAATATGATCAAAATAGATCAGGAAACTTTCAAAGCATGGTAAAACTTTATGAACTGGACCTCAAAAGTCATCTAGTTGGATGAGGAAATTGAGTCCCATAGAGCCACTTGTCCAGTGTCACAATGTAGTCTTTTATTTTAAGGTCCACACCTGTGATATCACCATTGTAGGGAGCTTCTACCAAGGAAATTCCCTCTATGAATGAAAATTTTCAATTTTGCAATTTCAAATGTTTCCTTGGGAAACTGGAAATTGAGGGGATATTCATCAATTAAAGAATGGCTGCATAAGCTATGATATAATGAATGTAATGAAATACTATGGTTCCATAAGAAATGATGAGCAGGCAGATATAAGAAAAATCTGGAAAGACTTATATGAACTGATGCTGAGTGAAGTGAGTAGAACCAGTATATTGTACATATTAACAGCAACATTGTGTGATGATCAACTTTGATAGACTTAACTCTTCTCAGCAATACAATGATCTTAGACAATTCCTAAAGATTCATCATGGAAAATGCTATCCACATCCAAAGAAAGACTTATGGAGGCTGAATGTGCATTAAAGCATACTAGTTTCCCTTTTTTTGTTTTTTTCTTTCTTGTGTTTTTTTTCCTTTTGTTCTGATTCTTCTTTCACAACATGAATAATGTGGAAATATGTTTAATATCATTGTACACATATAATCTGTATCAGATTACTTGGTGTCTTGGGGAGGGGGAAAGGGAGAAAGAAAAAAATGGAACTCAAATTCTTACAAAAATGAATGTTGAAAACTATCTTCACATGTAATTGGAAAAAAACAAAATACTGTTAAGTGAGGAGGATGAAAAATTGTGCCTCGGGGGATTGAGTGGTCCCAACATCACACAACCAACAAAGACCTTAGAGATCATTTGAGATAAAGAAACTGGGGCCCAGAGAAGTTAAGTGGCTTGACCAATGATACAAAGTAAGTAGAAAGCCAGATTTTTCTGACTGCCAGTTCAATGTTCTCTTTTCCCCACTCCTTTACTATCCCTTTGATCTACTTCTTAGGAAGATGTCACTTATATATGCCCCATATCATTGTCCTAACCATCCCTGGTCCAGAATCTACATATATAATTTCAGCCACATTTGGATGTCCCATTACTGCACCATAGCCAGGCCTGTCTTCCAGTGTTCAAGTGATATTTGCTTTTCTACTTCCCCTAACCCATTGGCAGGGAATCTGTGACTTCAAGGCCACATGTTAGGCACCAGATTAATTTCCTTTGTCAATAAGGAATGCCAAATATAAGTTGATGATTAAACTCTTTCACAGTCCTCAAGTCCTCTAGGTCCTCAAGCACAGTCCTTTGACTGAATCCAAGCTTCACATAAGAGGATTTTTTCTGTGAAGTTTTGATTTAGTAAAAGGGCCGTACTTAAAGACCTAGAGGGTCACATGTGGCCTCAAGGCTGAAAGTTCTCCACCCCTGCCCTAACCCATTACCCTCATTGTCATGCTTCGGATATTCTTTACCTTATGCTCATAAAAGCTTAAACGAACTATGTCCCATCCACTATAGGCTGAGCTTTTTATGACTTCCAAGGTAACTGCTAGTCTGATAAACTAATATATATTAATGTACAAATGATCAAATGCTAGAGGATTAAATCTTTCTCTCTCCCTCTCTCTCTCTCTCTTACTCTCTCTATCTGTCTCTATCTGTCTCTGCCTCTGTGTCTCTGTTTCTGTTCTGTGTCTCTCAGAAATAACGTTCCCACCTTTGTCATCTAGCTCATAGGAAAGACACTGAATTCTAAGAGTCTCAGGTAAAGGAGTGCACTGCCCTGGAGGGATGAGACACATTTGGGGCTAAGTAGTAGTAACCTTTAAATTCTACCATATAGATGCCCCTCGCATAACACCATGGAAGCCATCATCTACTTCACCTAATCCAAAAGCCAGGACTGGTCACCACAACTATTGAATGTGATGTCACATAACTAGAGAAGTCCCATTTCATTTTCCTCCAAATCCATATCCATAATGACATGCTACAGTTTACCCAGGACTTGCTCTGCTGCTATAAGCAAGAATTAGGGTGTGTCCACAGGCAAGATGAAGAAAACTTAGAGAGTTAAGGAGAAACGGTCAAGATCAAAGACAATGCCCGCTTTGTAGGGAAGGGAGAATCTGTATCAAGAATGCAAACTCCATCCTTTCCTTCCCCCTTTGTGCTCACACTGCAGACTTGGGGGGAGGGAAGCAAGAGCCCATAATGTTATCTCATCCATGTTAGTTTCCATAAGAATAAACAGTCCCTTCTGTGTTAGTACTATCGTTATTGTTGTTGCCTGACATTTATCGAAAGCCAGACAGGGTCTGGGTGCCCTGGCAAATACAACAGTCACCCAGGCCCCTTCCCAGGGCAGGAAGCCCAGAGCCATGGTTGGCGTGAGAGCATGGGTGTCAGGAGACTGAGGTGTGGTTCCCAGTTTCTGTGAAATCAGTATGGAACCATGTCCTCATTACTGAGCCTCTCTGGTCTTATTTTTCTACTTCCTTTGCCTCTTGGGGATGTCAGAGGACTGTTAAGATAATCAAATACACATACATCGAGGAGACAAAGTGCATTTTACTGAATCTGAGCTTGGCTCTGCCTAGGACAGACTCCATTTCATTCTGAAAACAGGACTCTTTCTTTGCCTTTGGGGAGCTTTTCAGGAGGTCATATACCTGTGGATTTTCCTCTGCATGAGTCTATGTAACTAGTGTGTTTCTGCAAAGAGGCATGTAAATTACTCTTTGCTAGTATTAAATCACTTCTGAAATGCACAAAAAGAACTCAATATTTAAAGGAGGCCTGTATCAAGACCTTGTCATATGTGAATTCAATCCCCTTTTGCTTCTGTTTCGGAAAGTTGAATTTGAGGAATATCTGATTTCCTTGAAATGGGGTCTAGTAGAGCCAAAATAATCTTGTCTAGCCATGGGTTTTTGTTTGTTTTTGGGGGGGCTGGGGAGGGGTTTGGGGAGTGAAATAGGAGTGGAAAGTGGGGAATATTGAACTGATATCTGATGTCTAACCTGAACAGGGATTTCATGAGGTTTCTTTAGTGAGAATTGAGAAGAGCTGGGTAGCATAGCTCACCTGGATCAAAAAGCACCTAAGCCTGGTATACACACATAGCCAGTGCAGATGATGAATCAGCTTGGTGGCACAATGTATAGAACACTGAACTTGGAATAGAGAAGACTTATGCTCAAATTTGGCCTCAGACATTTACTAGGTCTGTGAAATTGAGTAAATCACTCAACCTCTGTCTGCCTCAGTTACTTCATCTATAAAAGGGAGATAATAATAGTACCTTCTTTCCAGGATTGATGTAAAGATAAAATAATATTTGTAAAGCTTACTAATGAGGCAGGTAGGTATTGGTTTCTTTGACTGATCTTATAACAATTTTAAATTACCTCACCATTAGAGAGGTCCTGTCTATATCAGCTTCCTTGATAGCTTGATTAAATGACCCTTGCCAGAGCAGCTAGGGGAAGTGGATAGAGCGCCGGCCCTGGAGTCAGGAGGACCTGAGTATCCACTCTCACACACTTAACACTAGTTGTGTGACCCTGGGCAAGTCACTTAACCTTGATTGATCATCAATAAATAAATGACCTTTGCCAACATTTGCGTATTGTATAATGAGCTGTCATCCAGGCTTTTTTAAACCATGT
>JAJHZJ010000356.1:0-149560 GCA_023548195.1 Bettongia penicillata ogilbyi | reverse complement strand
CCCTATAATTTTTAAATTGTCTCTCCTGGATCTATTTTCCAGGTCAGTTGTTTTTCCCATGAGATATTTCACATTCTCTTCCATTTTTTGATTCTTTTGGTTTTGTTTTGTGATTTCTTGGTTTCTCGTAATGTCATTAGACTCCATCTGTTCCATTCTAACTTTGAGAGAACTATTATCTTCAGTGAGCTTTTGGACCTCCTTTTCCATTTGTCTAATTTTGCTTTTGAAAGCATTCTTCTCCTCATTGGCTTTTTGAACCTCTTTTGCCAATTGAGTGAGCCTATTTTTCAAGGTGTTATTTTCTTCAGCATTTTTTGGGTCTCCTTTACCAAGGTATTGACCTATTTTTCATGCTTTTCTTGCATCTCTCTCATTTCTCTTCCCAGTTTTTCCTTCACCTGTCTAACTTGATTTTCCAAATCCTTTTTGAGCTATTACATGGCCTGAGCCCACTGGACATCCACCTGGGATGTCTGGGATAGAGAGGCCCCTACCTCCATGTCTTTCCCTAATGGTAAGGATCCTTCCTCGTCATCAGAATTGAAAGGCAGGAACATCTGTACCCCCTCAAAGTAGCTCTCCACAGTTTTATTTTTATTCCCTTTTCTGGGCATTTTCCCAGCCAGTTACATGATTTCTGAGATTCCTGTCCACCCCTGCCTAGATTCGCCCAGCTAGTGCTTGGGGTCTGAGATTCAAATGGACTTTCAGTGGCATTCGTGGCTGCTCTTCAATGTGACCTTAAGTTCTGGTGCTCAGGTGGGGGCAGGGCTATCTCCCAGGCTCAGTTCCCTCAGGGGCTTTATGCAGAGACCTTCAGTAATGGGGCTGGTGGGGGCAAGCTGTCTCCCAGGCTCAGTTCGCTCAGGGGATTTATGCAGAAACTTTTGATAATGGCCCTGAACTTCTACGTGCTTGGGGAGTCTCGGTGCACTGCTGCTGCCTTTGCCGCTCCCTTCACAGCTTCCTCTCGAGGGGGCCCAGGCCATGGAGACACCCCGCTCCCCGCTTGGCCAGCCCAGATGTCTCCCTCACTGACTTGTAGCATCAGTGGGTGGAGGGACCTTCCCGGCAGGTTCTGTCTCTGAAGCCTGCTCGGATCTGCTCCTCTCGAGCCACGTGGCCAGGGCAGCACAGGGGTGGACTCCACTTTCCAGGGCATGACAGACTCCTGGGGACCGCTCTCCAGGGCTCTCTGGAATGGAAATCTTTTCCACCGTGTTTCTGCACGCTATGCAGTGCTCCAGAATTTGTGGGGAGTTCTTCTTGCAGGAAATATACGGGCTGTGGGTTCAGAGCTTGCATACATGAGTCTTTCTACTCCGCCTTCTTGGTTCCACCATGTAATTCATTTTTTTTGAAGACTTTCTTTACTCATTTTGACTTCAGTGTCTTCTTGTTTGTGTCTTGATTTTCCCTGTCACCATGGTATCTTTTTACAGTCAGGTTCTTTTTATTTTATTTTCTCATTTATCCAACTATTTCTTTATTTGGAACTTTATTTTAAAGTAGAGCATCATTCTTCGTATGGGTCCAGGGGAAGATATGGGAGGCACTGTCTCAAATTTTATGCTATTTTGCTATATTATGCTATATTTATGCTGTTTTCATAGCTAGTTCTGGATTTGGTGAAGTTTTCAATTCCTGTAAAGTGGTATGATCTAAGGACAGGCATGGTTACTGCTCTTCTTATCTGTACTCTGACCCTTACCCAGGAAGGGTACCTTGGGATTGCAATCAATACTGCGATTCAAGGATTCTGTTTCCTTAGGACCAGGAATGATTCTGTGTCTCAGGGCCCCTTTTCTCTTGGGTTTTACAAGCAATACTCCACCTTAGTGTCCCTGTACCCTGTGACCCAAAGTTATACTGCTCCTCAGAGCTCCTATTGAGCAAAAGTGCTCCTCTCATTCAAAGGAATTCTAATCCATTGAGGAATGGCTATATAACTTGTGGTATATGAATATAATGAAATATTATTGTGCTGTAAGAAATAACAAGCAGGATTATTTCAGAAAAAAACGTGAACTTGTTCTATGAAGAACTGTGAATGTAAACTATTCTCAGAAATAGAGTGATCCAAGACAATCCCAAAGGACTAATGATGAAGGATGCTATCAACCTCCAGAGAAAGAACTGACGGTCATTGAATACAGATTGAAGCATGATATTTTTCACTTTCTTCCATTTTTTTCTTTTGAGTTTCTTTTGTACAAAATGATGAATATGGGAATGTCTTACATAATTGCATAGGTACAGCCTATATATGATTGCTTAGTATCTCAGGGAGAGAAGAGAGCAAGGAAGGGAGGGATAGAATTTGGAACTCAAAACTTTAAATGAAAATTTTGTTTTTTTAAAGTGCTATTTTCTGCCTTTGAACTATTACCTAAAAGTGGGAATAGGCAATGGAGCTGTTAAACAGCATCTATTCTTGCATACATACTAGCATGGGGTACTCTGTAATCTCTTTCTGACCAATTGCCAGATCACCTTACCATCTCTGAATTTATAGGTCTTGAAAATGTTTCTGTCACTATGACTTAGTCCCGCTATTGGTATCTCATCCATGTGGGCTCCAATACAGCTACTTCTCCCATGTCCCAGATCTCTCTGTCCTTTTAAATTGTCTTGGGCTGGAAGAATTTCTCACTCTGACCTTTCATTGGCTGTGTCACAACAGAATTTGATTTGACACATTATTTTCACGTTGTTTGGGGTAGAATATTGGCCAATCTTGACTAAATGCTTTCTCTACTCCACTGTCTTGGCTTCACCTCCAGAAGTCTTGAATTTTATATTGAAGTAATCACTTCCTAACAATTAGTGTTTTCCTAGAGTGAAATGGGCTATTTCCAGGGAGAAATGAGTTTCCACTCCCTAGAAATATTCAAGTTAAGATTGGACCACTTACCAGATGTGATGTAGAAGGCATTATTGTATTTGTGGGCTAGATTAGATAAACTGAGAGAATACTTCTAACTCAAATTCTGTGATTTACTGATTTTAGAATAGCAAGAAGTAATTAAAATTTAGTTGTTTTAGAAATACAGTGATAGAAGATGGTATTATATTGTTACCTATGGGCCACCATTCCTAAAGAGAAATTGGGATAAAATAGCCCTCTTAAACATTTTTAAAAGATGTTCTTTACCTTCTCATTTGACTCATATTTCATGGATACTCTCTGTCGCTCTGTTTGGAGAGTGGAAATATGAACTCTTCTCCATATCTTCTTTTAAGGAGAGAGCATAGGGCTGTCATTTTTTTTTCATTTTTCATCTAGTTCAACTCTTTTGAACTTCTGTATTATGATTCCATTCTTGTTATCCTCCTCCCTACTTTTGGCTTCTCTTTGTGTATTATCTTCCCTTGATGGCATAGACTAGTTTTGTTTTTCATATTTTTATTCCTAATACTTAAAACAGTGCCTGTCTGGCACATAGTAGGCCCTTAATGTATGATTCTTGACTGATTGGCTCAAGAGAGTATGACTGCAGGACGCACTTCTAAAGAAGTGAAATTAAAATAATAAAAAACAGAATCAATTCATCATAATCTTATATCAGAGAAGGAAATTACAAATCACTCAAGTATCTTTGCCAAGACAACTCCAACTGGGGTCATGAAGATTCAGAAAAGACTGAAATAACTGAACAATAGAGTCTTAACAATGATGTGTAAAATGTCTGGGACAAAAAAAAAATTAAATTTATTGTCCTCAGTACTTTGCTGTAGATTCTTTGAGTTAAAGAAACCACTATGTCATAGACTTATAGTTATTAGCAGATTTATATATGAAGCATAGGATATTTTTGTATCTGGTTCTTAGGCAAATTGTTAATTTGGAATATAGGCCTCATTTATTGTCTTTTAATGCTTCCTTTTATTTTAGAGTTCAGAAAATGAACATTCTGTTCTTTTGACTGGTTGACTTGATGTCCACCTTATGTGTAATGATGGTGCCTGGTGCTGGACTATAAAAATGTGCATATGCTTTGACCCAGCAATATCACTTCCAGGTCTATATCCCAAAGAGATCATATCAAAAGGGAAAAGAACCCAAATGTACAAAAATATTTATAGCAGTTCCTTTTTGCTAGCAAAGAATTAGAAATTGAAGATATGCCTGTCAATTGGGTAGTGATTGAACAAGTTGTGATGTATGAATGTAATGGAATACTACTGTGTTATAAGAAATGATGAGCAATCAGACTTCAGAAAAGGCTGAAAAGATTTAATGAGCTGATGCTGAGTGAAGTGAGCAAACCACAGCGAAACTGACACAGTAACAGCCACAGTGTGTGATGACTAACTTGATAGAAATATGTCTTAGCAATGTGGGGATCCAAGACAACTCCAAAGATCTTTTGATGGAAAATGCTGTTCATTATCAGAAAAAGAACTATGGAGTCTGAATGACAATTGAAGTACATTATTTACTGTCTTTTTTCTCTTTTTTCTTCTTCTTCATAGTTTCTTTCATTGGTTCTGTTTCTTCTTTACGACATGACTAATGTAAAAACAGGGTCAATATGAATGCAAATGTAGAGCCTATTTCAAATTACACACCATCCTGGTGTGGGGGAGGGGAGATGGGGAGAAAATTTAGAACTCAAAATCTTATGGAAGTAAAAGTTGCAAACTAAAAATAAATGAAGACTTGGTCTTTTTATTGAAGGCTAGATAAGATAGCAGTTTTCAGATGAAAAAATAAAAGCTATTTATAGTGATATGAAAAAATGCTCTAAATAATTATTTATTAGAGAAAAGCAAATTCAAACAACTTTGAGGCCCCACATCATACCTATTATATTGGCTAACATGACAAAACAAGAAAATGATAAATGTTGGAGATGTGGGAAAATTGTAACAGTAATGCATTGTTGGTGGAGTAATACCATTCTTGGAGAGCAATTTGGAACTATGTCCAACCATTCTGGAGAGTAATTTTAACTATGTCCAAAGGGCTATCAAATTGTGCACACCCTTTGATCTAGTAATACCACAGAGATCATCAAAAAGGGGAAAGTACCTACAAAGGCAAAAATATTTATAGTAGCTCCTTCTGTGGTGTCAAAGAATTGGAAATTGAAAGGATGCCTACTGATTGGGTAATGACTGAACAAATTGTAATATATGAATGTAATGGAATACTATTGTTCCACAAGAAAAGATAAGCAGGCAGGTTTCAGAAAAACCTGGAAATCTTGAATGAACTAACACTGAATAAAGTGAACAGAACCAGGAAAACATTGACTTAGCTCTTCTAAGCAATGCAACTATCTAAGACAATTCCAAAAGACTCATGATGGAAATTGCTATCCATATCCAGAAAAAGAACTGTGGCATCTGAGTGCAGATCAAAACATATCATGTTTTTTCTTACTGTATTGTTTTCTTTCTTGTGACTTTTGCCCTTTTTGCTTCTTCTTTCACAGCATGACTAATGTGGAATTTGTTTAATATGATTGTACATGTATCGCTTACATCAGATTTTATGCCATCTTGGGGAGAAGGAAATTTGGAACTCAAAATCTTATGGAAGTAAATGTTAAAAACAAAAAATAATTAATTTAATTACTTTTTAAAAGAAAAATTCATCCAGGAAGGAAAAAAAGATATAAAGGGAAAAAAAAAGTAAGGATGCCTTTTAAAGATATCTAGAAGATATGATCATGTTTCTAAGCAGCTAGAATAGAACTAAAAGATGGAAGATAGAATAAAGAGAGTTGGAATAATGGGGGTTGCAATCCACTACAGAAAATGAAAAGGGAAGGCATCAAAGGACCATATACAGAGGTTAGCCTTAGCAAGGAGAAGGGCCATCTGTTCATCAGACAAAGGTGTGAGGGAAGACGTAGTGGAAAGAGAAATCTGAGTGACATAAGAGGAAAGGGAAAAGAAAAAGCTGTGATAGAATATATATATATATATATATATATATATATATATATATATATTATATTAGTGATTTGTGAGGTCAGGTCTTCAGCTGAGAAGGTACAGGTAAATAAACATGATTTATTAGGTAATTTATATAACCATATTCACAAGTTCCATGCATTTTCTAGATGATGAAGGTAAAATCAATATTTTTCTGAGTTACATACAAAAAATGAATTTCTACTTCAGCAAATATTAACTGAAAGTTTTAATAAAAAATTGCCATTTAACACAAGCAATGATTTCCTCATCATCTGAGAAGGGAATCATAATACACTTAGTTTCATTTAATTTTATTAATGTTCAAACTATCTTCACACCTCCCCACTTAAAATAAGCAACTATACACTATATCTTTACACATGCAAAAGATGACATTTCATCTGACTTAAAGACGGAAATGTCAGAAACTTAATATTGGGATCAGCAGGTTTCTTTATGTTCCATGACATTGTCTCACTTACTGTACGCTGGTTAAAAGGCAAAAAACCAATCCTGTCTAATGACAAATTTCTCTCAGCTGAGAGCTGACATACCAGTTTTGTTTTCAGCTGCTGTGAGTAGTAAGGTATGAGGAGAAATAGATCTTGCATGACTTCAGTGAAGCTAGGCAGTTTTGATGCCTCATCTCTGAATCTGTGAGGAAAAGCAAAGCAACCACCTAGAAAACTTGGCTGACAAAATACTTTTGCTAAAAAAAAATTCTACTCTTCGAAAATTGAGGTCAGATCTAGGTTGAGATTTTTAATGTTTTCAGTCCTTAGTCCAATACAGAGGAGCCAAATGAGCTTTAAACCCAAGAGACAGAACTAAGAGCAACAAATTTTGAAGAGAGTTGGAATAAGTGGACTTATGCAAAGAAGTAGACCCTTTGACTTGATCTGTCAACTCCTACATTTGACTACTTTTTTTTTATTATTATATAATCACTTGACCTACAATGTCTATGCTGTTTCTTTGATCATGGCTTTTAGGTAGCCCAAGAAATCTTATATTATTTCTCCTTGAGCGATTTTTATGTCTGTTGTTTATGTGATGAGACCTTTCACATTTTCTTCTATTTTTTCATTCTTTTGAATTTGTTTTATAGGTTCCTTAAGTACAGATGGTTCTTATTTTACATAAATTCAACTTTAAATAAAGAATTTTGAAAGACATCTATGTTCCAAAAGATCATCTATGTTAACTTTCTTGTACATTACTGTACTCTCTCACTTCAATCCTGTCCATTAGCTTGATGTTTTGTGGCCTTCCACACTCTATTGAAGCAAAAACAAACAAAAAAACTTTAAGAAAAACACTTCCAAGAGAAAACAGAATGAATGTATGGAGAGATCAACATCACAGCAGACTGAAGGCTTGGCTTGAGACCATTGCCCTGCTCTACCCATCTATCCTCATACTCAGCCCCTTTGTGCTACCTGGCCTCTCCTGTGTGTTTCCATGTCTGGACCCCTTGGGTCAGCTTTCCACATGTTCTGCCTCTTGGCCCTCTATACAGCTGACCCTGGTCACTCTATGTTCCTCCTCCTGATTTTGCTTCTCTGTTCTGGCTCCCGCATGTCATTCAACTTCTGCTGGTCCCCCACTTTCAAGAGCACATAGTCCCTTTTCTGACTCTCTCTCTTCTTCCCTTATAATATCCATGGGCAAAGTTACATTATGTTAAAAATCACTTTACTTAAAGGTCTATGATATGATCCACTCATATGAAGTGAGAACTGGCTGTGTTGTGGAGTCACTAATTCCTATTTGCCAAATACTTATTTTTAAGGAATTATTTTCTCCAATAAACTTCTGTGCATGTTTTTCCTACTTTTTCAGGAGATATTTTTATTAATGGAATTATGTACCTCATTTTCCATTTGGCCATTTTCTTTAAGTTGTTATTTGCTACAATATTTTTTTATTTCCTTTTTTTTTAACTAAGACATTATCTTTCCATAATTTTCTTCCCTCATTCATTTCTTATCCAATATTCCTCTATCACTTTAATTTGATTTTAAAAATTGCAGTTTAGCTATTCCAGGAATTCTTGTTGGATTTGTGTTCAATTCACGTTTACTTCACCATTAGGATTTGCTTGTAGCTGTTTTGAAACCATTACCTTTTGATTTTGTGTCTTGTTCTTCTCTGTCACCTTATTAGCTTTCTATGGTCAGGTTTTGTTTCTGCTGTTGCTGTTTGCTCACTTTTCTATCCTACTTCTTGATTTTAAACTTTATGTTAATGCTGATCTTTGTTCCCAGAATAGTGTTGGACACTATCCCACACTTCAAGTTTTCTCAAACTGCTGTTTCCAGAGCTAATTCTATGGGTTAAACATTTTCCGTGTTTTGAAGGTGATGTGACCTGGGGAGAAGTATGGTCATTGCCCTTCTGCTCCTTGCTTTGAAAGTGTCCTTGATGCTTTGGAATTGCTATACATAATGCTCTCAAGTCTTAGGATTCAAATGCTATTTCTCAGGACCCCTGATCCCTCATGATTAAAATCCCCCTATGCACTTAATTTATAACCCAGAAATGAGTATAATTATGAAAGCTGCCAAACAGCATCTGATAATATATTCAGTGCTTGCACAGGGATCCCCCATAATCTCTCTATGACCAGCTGTCAGGTCCCCTTATTGTCTTTGGCTTCAGAGCTCTGGAAGCTGCTGCTACTTGTGTCACTGCCACCTAGTCCCAAAACTGGTGTTTCATCTAATTTTTCTCTGGACTTCCACCCCTGTGTCAGAGATCTCTTTTTCCAGCCTCCTAGGTTTCCTTAGACTGGAAAAATATCTCCACCCTGACTTTTTGGGGTTTTTTTCCACTCTAGCACTTCCACAATTCAATTTGAGATATTACTTTAAAGGGGAATGTTGGGAAATTTGGCTTAATTTTGTGTCTGTAACAACCTCTTGGCTCTGACCCTCCAGATACATTCTCTGTGTTGTTGGATAGAAATTAGATAGCAATCAGTTTTTTTTTCTAATTTTCTTTTATTTCTTTCATTCCTTTTCTTTAGAAAAAAGCGCGTTTCTTGATCTATTCTCAAATTTTTGAGTTTTGCTCTGTTGAGTTGCTGCTGTTCAATGATCTGCCACTTTGCTAAAGTTTTCATATTTACATTTTAAATCTACCAATTTCACACATCCTTTTTGTCAGTTAATCTATTAGGCTTTGCAAGTACCCTTTGAGTCCCTTTGACATGGCTTCTACCCTTTCCCTCTTCCCCTAAATTACTTGCTAATTATTCCTTTTTTTTAAAGTTATGGATCATATAAATCTTTACTCGACAATATCTCTTAATTATATTTGGAGTTTTCTTTTCCCAAGAGTTTTCATTACTCTTTCGTTCCCCAGGTCCTCTATGGGGTTTTCCACAAATTCCTCAAATCCTGTCCCTCATGGAGAGACATAGGGCTCTGATTCAATTTCTGTTAAAAGGAGAGTCTGCTCGGAGGCACCAATAAGAGCCTTGTTGAATATTCTTTCTACCTGTGGTTAAATTCAAGCTTCCTTTGGCTCAGTAGCCAATGGAATCATCTCTCTGAACCCAGATTTTTCAGTGTTACATCCTCCATGTGAGCCCCAGGAAGGATACATTTAGCTGGAAGTTGCTCATTAATAGTGACTAGAGAGTGGCTAAGGGGTATGTTTGGTAATGGATGTGACCCTCCCTGCAGCAAGTTTCCATAGGTTCCATAGCTGTTACCATTATAATTTCAAACTGAGTGGATATTTACATTCTGTTAGGGAAGAACACCTCATAGGATAATGTTTCCTTTGCTGTTTTTTACTTTCCTTTTAATTTTATATGCAAATGACCTCACCAAGATTTTTTTTCCTTACTTCCTTTTTTTTTTCTTTCAGATTGTAGTTCCTTTCCTTCACTGGCAATAAGTCTATTTCTTCCTGGTCCTGTGACCCTGCCTTGATCATCTAACTCAGAAAGGACACTATAGATTCTGAAATTGAATCCCTTTCTTCTTGTATCTGCTAAACCTAGAATGAGTTTATAATATTTGAACCCTGAGGCCCTGGCTTCCTCACATCACTTCTCCCCAAGTAAATTCTTGAGATTATATATTTAAATTTCAAAGAGATTTTTGAGGCCATTTATTTCGAACTCCAAAGGTGCCCAGAGGGTGAAATTACTTATCTAAAGTTACACAATTAGTATTAGAGATAGAGTTTGAACACAATTCCTGGCTCAAGGACTAGTAACCTTTGTGTTACACCATTATTTTTGCCTATCGTACTCTCACTCAAAATAAACTCTCTGATCTAGACAGCTTGCTCTTCTTTCTTTGTCTGATCATGATCCACATTCCAGTACAAAGATGTCTACTGAATCTCCCTCACTTTCCAGTGTCAGAGGGGATATGTTATTCCAAAATGCCATCCCCAAAGTCCTAGCCAGGAAGGTCAATTGAGAAGTTCCGACATAGGTGAGAATACTGTGTCTTCAATTCCCATTACCCTCAAATTCACCATAGCATCAGAGGGGTTAGAAACATGGAGTTTCACAAGGTAGTTCAGGGAGAAAGGATGCCCCACACAGTTTCCAAAATCCAACTGGCCCATTCCCTTCTTTGTTCCTGATAGCCCATGATAGAGAGGCACTGATGACAAATGCTTTTTTTTTTTTCCAAATGAAATGTGTTTTAGTACTAGATTGGTTTTGCAAAGGGAACATTGATATTTGTTTTGATAAGGCCTTTGTTCAAAAGCAATACCGTTCTGACCCATCCCACTTTTTTCTAGCTGTGGAAATATTCCAGTGTTGTAAAATGAGAAAATTGTTTATGTGAAAATGAAAAAGTTTAAGTAGAGTGGTTGGTGAAGGTGAGTTTTATGAATGGACATTAAGCTTCATACATCATAGGATGTAGATTTAAAGCTTGTAGGGGATTCACAGTCCATTTTTCTGACATATTTATTTCCCAGAATAGAAAACTGCAGTCAAAAGAGACTGGCTCCAGGTCATTCCATTTTTGGTCTCTTCTGAGACTGTATGAAGTCTTAAAATAGAAAAACAAAAACCAAAAACCTGATGCTCCATGAGGGAAGGGGCTTGTTTTTTTTCCCATTTTATTTCCAGTGTCTGGCACAATGTTTTATATTTCTTATAATCAAATATGTGACTTAAAGAGTAAGGGAGCTTGTGAGGAGGAACTTCTATCAATGCAGATCAGCACCTGCTGTGCAATTTATAGGCTGAGTGAATTTCCTGGAGCACTGAGAGATTAAACCCGTTGTTTCATATCAACCAGCAACCAGCTACTGTGTGTCACAGAATTCAAAGCAAATATTCTACCTACCACATGATATTACCTCTTTCTTGATACATAGTAAATCCTTAATACATTTTCTTTCATTGAAATAGATTTAAGCCTACAATGAACTCACAAATCAAGAAGGTTAAAAATAATTACTTTTCTTCTCTTAGGTGTAGTCATTTCCCTTTTTTCTGAAAGTCTCTGAAGGCTCTTGTCTCTCTATTGACGTATTTTCTTGCTAATTCTAGTCTAAAAGGAATCCTTTTGATAAGTGAGGGAATGACAGATCAGAAGTCCATTTAGATGTATAATCTATGGTGACCAACATAAGTGGAAATGAGTGTCACTGGAAGAGCCTAAGACAGCATATATTAAGGAAGAATATTTACTTTTTTGCTCTTAGGCTCCTTATCTAATTTCAATTTACATTTGACTTAGATTAATCAACCAATACACTCAATTTTCCGTGCAATAATTTTTAAACACTTGACATTTTTGTCAGCGTGGAAGACTCTTTGATATTGAGTGACTATTTTCAATTCAGTCAACTGCTAAATATGAAACTTAGAGAGAAATTAATGATTCAGAACAGAAAAAATATAAAATATTCAACAACTGTAAAAATTTTGCCAATTCTGAAACTTCAGGGAATTGAATACCTGCTCAGGTAATTGTTGGCCTAGATGATCTTTCAGTTCCCTTCTAGCCCAGATGGGGTGAGTCTGAGATAAAAGAATTCACATATAATAACAAATCAAATCACTCCATATATGTTTTCTATTAAAAAACATTTACCTTTAAAATATATGTTGATAGTAATGGATAGAAGATGAATATTAGCGAAAAGAAACTCATATTAACTGACAGAAATTATTTTATTTCTTGCATTGTTTTCATACCTTCATGAGGTCAAGTTGATGATGAGGCATGAAAATTACACAGGGCTATCTTTAACCTTGTTAAAACACTCTGCTATATGCAGGTCAGGAACTATCAAACCCAAATGAGAAGTGAAAAAGCAAAGGCTTTTAACGGTTCAAAGACTTGAAGGCAACAAATAGGGCAAGTAACTGTAGCAACCAGAATAAATCCATGTCTTAGGACTCCAGGATCAGACTCTGTCACTTACAGGATATACATATATTCATGCCCTCTTTGAAATTTGTTTGGATATTCTGGATTCAGATCCTGGTTTCAACATTGATTATTTATAGAACATGGACAAACGTATGTAACTTCTTAAAGTCCTAGTTTTCTTACTTGTCAAATGAGAATAATTTTCATACTTACCTCACAGTATTATTGAATGATATATTATCTATTTATATAAGGTACTTTACCAGCTTCAAAGCATTGTACAAATGACAAATGGCTTTGTTACAACAAAGAATACTTGCTGGAAACAGGACACATTAGTCATTAGCTGAAACTGCAACAAATTTTCCCACCTCTTTTTGACTTATTATATTCTTCACTGATAGAAAATAAGGAAAACACTAAATATATGTAGTTTGAAGTTATGGAACTTTAGAATTTAAATATTGTTAACAAATTTGTTGATTGATGTTATTGACCATGAGGAGCTTTCCATGGTGCTTAGTTGACATAGCCTTAATAAATCTCCTTGAACTCAACCCCATAACCAGCAGGAGGAGAAAGAGGAGAAAAGCACTTATTATGTGAATAATATATTCCAGAAAATGGGCTAAGCACTTTATCATTTGACTCAAAGGTCCCACTTGATCTTTCTAACATTATATATTTGTGTGATGTGAACTTTAATTTTCCAGATCTTATTGTTCTCTATTATATAATCCATTGACTTAAGGCAACAAAAAGTTAATTTATTTGTTAGTAAATCAGTAGATATTTATTTACTAAATGCATACAACACACCAGATATAGTGCTGAGACCTGGGGATACAAAGGAAGGTAAAAGTCTGTCCCTGCATTTGAGGAACTTTTAATATAATTGGGGAGACAACATTTAAACAAGTACATACAGGTCTACTACAGGATAATTGAAATAATCAACAGAGAGAAGGCATTCAAATTAAGTTGTATCAGGAAAGGATTCATTGGAAGGTAGAATTATACCTAGGAGTTGAAAGAAAATCAATAGGTGGTGAGGAGGAGAGAAGGCACTCCACACATGCAGGACAGCCAGTAACATCTGCAGTGGCAGGTGAAATGTCTTGGTTTCAGCAAGGGGTCCAACATTACTGTATTAATGTGTGTATGCAAAGGTATGTGCGTGTGTGGAGGGGCAGCCAAGTGGAATAGTGGATGGAATGCTGGGACTGGAATCAGGAAGATTCATCTGTATGAGATCAAATCTTGCTCAGACCCTTCCTACCTGTGTGATCCTCGGCAAGTCACTTAACCTTGTTTTTCTCAGCTTTTCTCATCTATAAAATGAGTTAGGAAAGAAAACGGCAAACTACTTCAGTATATACCAAGAATATACCAAATAAGTTCACAAAGAATCAGATACGACCAAACTAATGCAAAAATCAACAATGTCAATGACTTGCAAAGAGATGAAGAAGGATGAAAATTTTAAAAGAGTCATTAGATTTGACAAGTAAGAAGTCATTATTGATTTAGGAGAAAACTGTTTTGATTGATGATAAAGTTGGAAATTAGACTGTAAAGAGGCAAGAAGAGAATGAGAGGAAAAAGAGTGAAATATCTGACTGACAACCTTCTCAAGAAATTTGGCTACAAAAGGCAGGAGAGATATGGGCTGGCAGTTAGTGAGGACAGTAGATCAAGCCAAGGTTTTTTTAATAGCATTTTATTTTTTACAATTATGTGTAAAGGCAATTTTTAACATTCATTTAAGAAAAAAATGAGTTTCATTTTTTTCTCCTTCCCTGTCTTCCCCTCTTCCTAAAATGTCAAACAATTTAACATAGGTTACATAAGACCAACCATGTAAAAACATGTTTCTACATTAGTTATATTGTGAAAGAACAAATAGACAAAAAGATTTAAAGCATAGGGGGGAGGAGCCAAGATGGCAGAGTAGAAAGACTCACGATTGCTAGCTCCGAATCCACAGCACGGAAATTTCCTGTAAAAGGAACTCCCCATAAATTCTGGAGCAGTGGAACCCGTGCAGAAACACACTGGAAGAGATTTCCGTTCCAGAGAGCCCTGGAAAGCCATCCCCAGGTGTCCGTCACGCTCTGGACGCAGAGCCCAGCCCTGCGTTGCCCTGGCCACACCGCCCCAGAGGAGCAGATCTGAACAGACTTCAGGGACGGAATCTCCGGTGGGCTGAGAAGGTCCCTCCACCCACAGATGCTCCAGGTCAGTGAGAGAGACTTTTGGACTGGCCGAGAAGGGAGCAGGGTGTCTCCATGACTCGGGCCCCCTCGGGAGGCAGCAGCAGAGGGAGCGGCAGAGGCAGCAGCAGCAGAGGTGGCAGCAGAGGCAGTGGCAGAGGCAGCAGCAACGGCCCAGGAGTCCCTGAGCAGTCAAGAGCTCCATTACTGAAGGTCTCTGCATAAAGCCCCTGAGGGAACGGAGCCTGGGAGGCAGCCTTGCCCCCACCCAAGCACCAGAATTTAAGCTCACATTGTATAGCAGCCGCTTCTGCCATGGAAAGCCCTGAGGCTGGGAAGCAGCATTTGAATCTCAGACCCCAAGCACTAGCTGGGCAGATCTAGGCAGGGGTGGAGAGGAATCTCAGAAGTCAAGTAACTGGCTGGGAAAATGCCCAGAAAGAGGAAGAAAAATAAGACCATAAAGAGCTACTTTCTTGGGGAAGAGATGTTCCTTCTTCCCTTCATTTCTGATGAGGAAGTATAATGTTTGCCATCAGGGAAGGATGTGGAGGTCGGGGCCTCTCTATCCTAGACATCAAAGGTGGATGTCTGGTGGGCTCAGGCCATGGAACAGCTCAAAAAGGATTTGGAAAATCAAGTTAGACAGGTGGAGGAAAAACTGGGAAGAGAAATGAGAGAGATGCAAGAAAAGCATGAAAAACGGGTCCATACCTTGGTAAAGGAGACCCTAAAAAATTCTGAACAAAATAACACCTTGAAAAATAGGCTCACTCAAGTGGCAAAAGAGGTTCAAAAAGCCAATGAGGAGAAGAATGCTTTCAAAAGCAGAATTAGCCAAATGGAAAAAGAGGTTCAAAAGCTCACTGAAGAAAATAGCTCTCTCAAGATTAGAATGGAACAGATGGAGTCTAATGACTTTCTGAGAAACCAAGAAATCTCCAAACAAAACCAAAAGAATGAAAAAATGGAAGAGAATGTGAAATATCTCATGGGAAAAACAACTGACCTGGAAAATAGATCCAGGAGAGATAATTTAAAAATTATGGGACTACCTGAAAGCCATGTTCAAAAAAAGAGCCTAGACATCATCTTTCATGAAATTATCAAAGAAAACTGCCCTGAGATTCTAGAATCAGAGGGCAAAATAAGAATTGAAGGAATCCATTGATCATGACCTGAAAGAGATCCAAAAAGAGAAACCCCTAGGAACATTGTGGCCAAATTTCAGAATTCCCAGGTCAAGGAGGAAATATTGCAAGCAGCTAGGAAGAAACAATTCCAGTATTGTGGAAATACAATCAGGATAATACAAGATCTAGCAGCTTCTCCATTAAGGGATTGAAGGGCGTGGAATAGGATATTCCAGAAGTCAAAAGTACTAGGACTCAAACCAAGAATCATCTACCCATCAAAACTGAGTATAATACTTCAGGGGAAAATATGGTCTTTCAATGAAACAGAGGACTTTCAAGCATTCTTGATGAAAAGACCAGAGCTGAAAAGAAAATTTGACTTTCAAACACAAGAATGAGAAGAAGCATGAAAAAGTAAACAGCAAAGAGAAGTCATAAGGGACTTACCAAAGGTGAACTGTTTACATTCCTACATGTACATGCAATGTTTGTAACTCTTAAAACTTTTTAGTATCTGGGTAGTTGGTGGGACCACACACAGACATACACACACACACACACACACACACACATGCAGGCACACACAGAGACAGAGAGCACAGAGTAAATTGAATAGGATGGAACCATATCTTAAAGGAAATTAAGGTAAATGGTGAGAGAGAAATGTAGTGGGATGAGACAGGGTGAAATGGAATGGGGTAAATTATATCTCATTTAAGAGGCAAGCAGGAAAGTTTTTAGTGGAGGGAAAAAGAGGAGAGATGAAAATAAAACATAAAGTTTACCCTCATCACATTTGACTAAAAGAAAGAGTAAAATGCACACACATTTTGGTATGAAAACCTATCTTACAGTACAGGAAAGTGGGGGGGAAAGAGATAAGCAGGTATGGAGGGATGATGGAAGGGAGGCCAATGGGAGAAGGGAGCAATTTGATGTCAACACTTGGGGAGGGACAGGATCAAAAGACAGAATAGTAACAATGGGGGGCAGAATAGGATGGAGGGAAATGCAGTTAGTCTTATACAACACGACTGTTATCGAAGTCATTTGCAAAACTACACACATTTGGCCTATATTTAATTCCTGCCTTCCCAAAGGAAATGGGTGGGGAGGGAGAGATGGGGAGAATTTGGAACTCAATGTTTTGGGAACAATTGTTGAGTATTGTTCTTACTACTAGGAAATAAGAAATACAGTTAATGGGGAATAGAAAGTCATCTGGCCCTACAGGACAAAAGAGAAGATGGGGATAAGAGAAGGGAAGAATGATAGAAGAGAGGGCAGATTGGTGATAGGGAAAATTAGAATGCTTGGGTTATTGGGGTGGGGGGAGGGGATAAATGGGGAGAAAATTTGGAACCCAAAGTTTTGTGAAAATTAATGTAAAATGTTAAATAAATAAATTTATATTTTTTTAAAAAAAGAATCATCTGCTCATCAACACTGAATATAATCCTTTAAGGAAAAAAATGGAATTCATTGAAATAGAGGACTTTTTACCATTCCTGATGAAAGACTGGAGCTAATTAGAAAATTTGAGTTTCAAATAGAAGATCTGAGAGAAACATAAAAGTAAATAGGATGAAAAGGTAAAGCATAAAGAGGAAAACAAGAAGAATGACAAGTGATTCAATAAAAAAAAATAAAAAAAACCAAACTATTTATATCCTACATTGTAAGTGTATGCTTGTAACTCCTAAGATCTTTCTCCTTATTAGGTCAACCAGAAGGAGTATGCTTAGATAGATGACCTGGGTATGGGTATAATATGATGGAATGATATCTAAAATATAAAATTATGGGATAAGAAAGAAGGATGCATAGGAAAGAGGGAATGCATATGCAGTCAGGTTTGTATAGAAATGTATCTTATCCTACTAGAAAGTAGAAAGAGAAGAACATAAAAGAAGAAGGGAGGTAGGATTAGGGTAAATTGTAGTCAAAACACTTTTTTTCTGTAGCCATTGGGAGTTTTACTGATGCAAAAGCAGGAGGCCTGAGATTTAGCAAGAAGCTAAACAGCCAATGGTATAGGAAAAGGGATAAACTTATATAGGATGATTTTAGGGTTTCTTTGTGGAGGCTGGACATCTAGGGCAAGTCCTTCAAGATGAAGGCACAAGGTGAGGACTATGGATGGTACAAGGTAAGGAAATCTCATTCGCCAGGATGAAGGATGGGGTCAGGGAATTTTATGTTTCCTCTGGAGGAGGGGTGGGGACAGGAAATGTTATAGTCCAGAATAAGGGAAAGTTGTGGTAAAGGGAGACTTTTGGGCACTAAGGGCTTCACAAAATCAATTAATTTTATTTTTAACCCTTAGGACACTCTTTCTATCCACATCATTTCCCCACTCAACAACTAGGTAGG
Source organism: Bettongia penicillata ogilbyi (assembly GCA_023548195.1). NCBI lineage: Eukaryota > Metazoa > Chordata > Mammalia > Diprotodontia > Potoroidae > Bettongia > Bettongia penicillata. Next base: position 131,545 of record JAJHZJ010000356.1, on the reverse strand, counting down.
AGAATTCTTTTGGGGCAAAGGTCATCATCTTCAGCAGATACTTCCTGCTGAACAGGAATGAAGAGTCTACTTCAGGGGCCAGAATTGGTTGCAGGAGGTGATCAGTGTGGGGTGCAGAATGCAGTGTCAACTGAGTCCAGGGTGGAGAGAGGCAAGCCACTTGGTGACATCACGATCAGGGGTTGGTATCCTAAATGTTGCTGTGAATGAGAAGACACAGACCAAACCAAGAGTATAAACACAAGCACAAATCAAGTATAAGAGCACATAAAATGACCAATAACAGGATCACAGTGAGGGAAAGAAGGAAGAGATACCACAACCCCCAGGAGGAGGTAGGGAGAGATAATCAGGCTGGAGTGGGCATCTTACATCCAAGAGATTGCCTGCAATATCCTTTCAGTGCTCAAAGGAAAAATTCCACGCAGAATCTTCAGGAAATATAGGGGAAGAGCAATGGGGAGTAAGCTGTATCCTAGGCATGATGTTTTCACACCCAACAATCATTCCCCCATTTCGATTAAGGCATTTTACTTCCGGTGCTGAGGAAGTAAGCCTAACTCTTGGCGTAAGGTGGGGATCAGGAATCACGTGGGCTAGGAACAGAACTGGTTCACGGTGGGGCCCGGAACACAAGTCCCCAAGAGAAGGGGCTTCAATGGTAGTCTTCTTTGATCACTTTTCTGGATAGTCACACCCTGAATCTTACCTCACATCCTGCCTCCTGCTTGTTTCTCTGCCTCAGTACTGCTGTCTATGTCACCATCCAATCCAAATGCTTTTGGAAGAGGGACAAAGTTACTATCCCTGCCTGAGTGAGCAGGAGAGTAAATGAGGCTGAAGCAGAGTCCAAGGGATGAGGAGAATGTAGAACAGATATCCTTGTTGCATGATGACCTGCATGTAGACAGCACAGTCTAGGAGAAACAAATCTGACAAACAAGTTCAATATGCAGGCCCCAAAGAGAAGGAGCATTAAAAGTGATGTCAGAAAAGAGAAAAAACAAAGAAAGAAACCAAGAACCCCATTATGTTATTCTTTACTTTTGATATACAGGATTTTTTTATCTTGCAATTTTCTCAAAAGTTTCTACTCAGATTTCAACTCCTTTTGAAGGATCAGATGTTATTGAAGATCTAATTCAATATATGTAAATATAAGTAACAACACTTTGCAGGTGGAAGCTTTCTACCCTTGAGCTTAAGTTATACAAATGATTTACTTATAAGAGACTGACTTTTACTGCATAGTTATCAAAAAAGGTTTGGGAGGATTCATAAGTAATTAATTCCAAAATAGTACATAGAAATAAGTTGCCTATAATAAAACATGTTTGTACCACAGAACACACAGTATCAACAGATATATTTCCACAATAGTAACAAACTTTGAATGAAGCTGACTTTTCAATTAATACAAAAATATCCCATGTTACCTCCCTCTAAGAAAATTGCTCTGAGGATTCTGCCTGCTGCAGTGGTGGCTATGGTGTGACAGATGAGAGCCTGTGGGCCACAAGTGCGGTTCATGTGATGAGAAAGGGCTCCTGTTGGGTGCCTATCTTCCAGATCTGAGCTCCTGGAGGTGGCCAGGTCATGGGGTGCTGCTATAGCAGTGACAGCGAGGACTCCAACCAGGATAGAGAGGAGCAGAGGCTACTTCTGGACCCCAGCAGTCCCCCAATCAAGACCTTAAATGGAGCAGAACCCAACTACCACAGCCTGCCTACAGCCTGTACAGATGAGCAGGCCCTGCTGTCTTCTATCCCTGCCAAGAAAACAACATTATTGATGTATCGGTAGCAGATTCCAAGGCATGGAGCAGCATGAAAATATGGACTGAACAAGACAATACAGTATCCACCTAGCTGTCCTGAGCAGTATATTGAGTCACTGGAAGAAGCTGCCACCACTACCATCACTCACCCACCAAGTGCTTGCCAGTGACCCTGTCCCCTTTGCAGATTTGCTGCAGGTCTCCAGAATAGCTGCTTATGCCTATAGTACCCTTTCTCAGATCTGGGTGGACACAAAAGAGGAGTTGGTTATGCAGTTTGGGGTCCCTTGAGGACAATTTCTGGAGATCTCTCCCTTGTTCTCAGCTTCCTTTTCCCCTTATTTCTTTCTGCTTGTACAGAAACCCAACTTACTACTAATCACAGAGGAAAAACTACAATAGCAGGCCAGAGGTATTTGGGGGCTTCATGGTGATACACAATGAGTTCCCAAGAAGCCTTTGTGCCATGTGGCCCTGACTGAATACTTTGTGGAGAGGATTTATGATGATTCTGCCACTTGCAGGGTGAGGGGGAAGCAGAGCTAGAGGAGTGGGAAGATAGGGATTTGGATGAGAATTATTTCATGATTAGGGTGATGGGTAGGAAGAGATTTGGTTTCCTTGAGATCACACTTCTGTGTTAAGGCTTGAACTGATATTAAGGGTCTAAGAACTAAATTGGTTGTTTCTATTTCTCACACGCAGTTTTTACGTTTGATCCTTTAATTTTATTTGTTTTTGTTTGCTGCCCTCTATAAAGGACATCTATCCATCCTGAAAAAATATTGCACTAAAATTCTTTTCTCAAACTGAATATCTTTCTGATCTGGTTATTTTTTTTTCAGTAATTAATAGAGTAGCAGGCAATTGCCTCAATCAGTTGTATGTTATGTTAACATCATTTTGAAACATTTAAGTACCTTATTCCATAAAGACATATATCTATTAACAGGCAGATGAGTAGGCCAAATATCCTTTTACTAAGTTGCTTAAGGGTATAAAAATGAATATGATCTTAGGTTGAATAGCCCAGACCTTAAACACACACTTTAATGTCATAGCTCAGATATATGCCAGGCTTAGTCTATGGGATAAAGATTCAACATTGTCACAAAATTCTTTTCCTTTTGTCTAATTATTTCCATATCACTTGGAAACAATGTTCTCTTCCAGGGATTTAGTCTTTCACATGACTATGCAGAAGTACTAATTTACCCAACTGGGGTATATAATAACTACCTATTCAGACTGATCACTGGCTTTGATGACAAAAATTTACCATTAAAAGGAAAATCAAGGATATGAGTAGAAAAAACATCACAGTTTTGCAAACATGTAGTATTAATTCTACCTCATAGCCAGACTCAGGAATACTCAGGTGAAAAACACTCCTTTTCAAAGGAATGCAGTAGGGAAACTGAGCCAGGAGGATTCTATCCTAGGCACAGGCTAGAATTGTCCTCTCAGCTGTTCCAGAGGAAGATCTCCACCTGTAATGGTTTCTGAGTAGCTTGTGGCATTTCTCTCAGATGGTGGATTACTGAATATTGATTATTGGTGGATTTTTATGATCCATCAGATAACTAAAAACATAGTTCATTTTAGTCCCAAAAGCTTTTACCTCAAATGGTAAACTCAAAAAGTTCCACTAATCAAAAATTTACCAGGACTCACATCTCAAATTTTAAAATATTGCTGGTGCAAAAGCCAATTACCAGCAAAAATTTGTATATATTTTCAAATTCTCACCAAAATAAGTTCCTTCTTTAGGCACTCCATGAATCAAATAAGTTCCTTAGAGTTGCTGGGGCTGTACTTTTTCCTTTCCAACATATGCACATAGTGTACCAGCTTTAGGTTTTAACATTAAAACTGTAACAGTTAAACTTAAAATTTTCATAAGTGAGAACCAAATTGTTTTAGCTGTAAACACAAACAATAAATTTCAGATGACATTAGTTGCATTTCCAGATCATGCAAAAGTTATAAAGATGGGCTATCTTACCAAGTGCAGACAGTGATTGGCTGGCTTCTTTTTCTTGACCCATCCTCCTTCATTTATTCTCTTGACTCAAGGGAAGGGAGTGGAGTAAGAGAATGACTAGGGTTGTAAGGAGGTGTTTCAAAACTCCTTAATGAGTTTCAAAATCCCTTAATGATCAATGACAAAACCTCCAGAATCTGCTAAGATTCTAAATTTTCACTTTTATATTCGCCCCTTAAAAATTTAGATTGGGGCATTGGACTTTTCAGCCTGACATTCGCAAGAGTGCCCTTTCTTAGGATACTTGAAGCATGAACCAATGACTCTTGTTTTCTCTGAAAGCACCTATTTAAGGATACAAAAAACCTAGGAGTGAAACTTAGAAAACTCTCATTTGGTTTGGATATGATTGTTGTCTGTATCAAGTAATTGAAACAAATTAGCTTGCAAATGTAATTTAGTAGGTCTTTAGAATCACACAAAGAGATTTTGCAAAGCATTTCTTTTTAAAAAGTATTTCCCTTTCCAAAAAAGCTCGCAATTCATCCCGATGCTAAAGCAGATAATAACCAAACTATCATAAAGTAAATTAGTTGGAAACTTTAAAGAATGGCATTTATGGAAACCAAGTTGGTGAAAAATATCTTTTAAGTATCATAAATCCCCAAAATGGCCATAAGACCAAAATTCTCAATAATCACAAATTCCTAAGTATCAAAAGGTGTTTTACCTTGGGGAGAAAGTTCCATTTTTTTTCTAAGAAAAGAACATAACTCAATCAAACTGGCCTTATCTCGATAAGTGTACCAGGTCTTTAAAAATCTTCTCAGTAGGAACTCTACTATATAGAACACTACACAGGCTTGATTAGATTTTGACTAGAAGTTTCCAAAAATCCTTATTTTAGTTAACATACTCATAATATGATAGTACAATTCTTAATCTAACAACATCTAGATTATAAAAGAAATTGCTTTTCTAACAACATAGGTAATACAGTATTACACAATAAGAAAATTGAGAAATATAATCATATCACACAAATATATATTTAAAATTTGAAACAGAACCAATTAATTACCAGTCAGGTGACCGTAACTTAGTTGAATGAATAAATCAAATTTCGATTCATAATCATTAGTTATAGCATTTTAATTTCTAAGGCCCAATACTCTTAATACTTGAAAAGAAAAGATTACTATCCATAAATTCATATTTTTGCCAACCTATGGACAACTTTCAGGAAGTCCTGCTGAGTCTACCTGCAAGGATCTGATGACCAATAGGCCAGGAGAAAAGGGTGATTCTGTGGGCATGGTGGTGGGGACAGGGAGTACTGGGGTGCAGAAGGAAGGGAGCACCTGCAGTTTTCCCAAATGCCTAGCAATGAAAGAAATGAGGGAATTGGACTTATCCTTCCAAACAGGGCTTTGGAAGGTGTGCCCAGGTGCTTGTCTCTTTTACCTTTGAGACTTAGCAGACTAGAAAATGCATATCCCACAGTGGAGAGAAAGAACAGGATAGAGACAGAGAAAAGGCTTACATCTAAAGCAGGTAACAGAGACTCCTGAGGTGCAGGGATCTCCAAAGAAAACCAGGCATAGAGACCCACAAGGTCACAGAGACCCTGAAACGGGGTTCAGGGACCCCAAAGAAAACCAGGTGCAGAGGCCCACCTCTCCTAATGTCCCAAGGGACAAGAAGGAGAAACACAGGTAAACCAAGGTGCTGGGGGAACAACACAGGGTAAAAAGTCTGCTCAAGCAGAGCAAGGTAACTTTTCTTCAAGTTTTGAGACCAAATTCCCTACTAAGCTTATTTTGTTTAGAAATCCCCTGCACAAATTACTTTTCTAGATTATATTGAGGTCAGGCTGTGTTGCAATGGAAACTAGCTGCTTTTCCTTAAGATCTCCCCCCCAAATTCCCTTCCCAGCAGTCTCCAGGCAGCCTCTCACCACTTTTCCCAGTGTCCCAGGAAGAGGGGAGAAAAAACTGACTGATCCAGTGCAAGAGCATCCCCTTATATGAGGGTCCACAGTCCAACTGACTGCCCATAAGTCAGTGGAGCTACAGACGTCACTAGAAATGTCTGGGCTCTCCAGGGGGTGTCATTGCTAGGGAAAAGTAGGAGAAGAAAGGTCTGGAGAAGAAAAGAAAAGGATGCTTACCTCATCCCAGTAGGTAGGAGAAGATCATCCAAGTCCAATTATTATTGGGCTTCTCCTGGGTTTCAACACCATTATGTTGAAGAGAGAGAGGAGAGAGCTGGCTCAAAATGTGAATGAATTCACTTAGACCTTCTCTGTAGTCTTTGGGAGCTTTATTGAGGCAAAAGAAGCGGGCCTGAGATTTAGTAAGGAGCTAAACAAAGGCCAGAAGCAAAACACTTTTGAAGATGGACAGGGTGAAAAGAATAAGAAAGTAGGGTGAACATGGGGAAACAGGATGGGTGGAAATACACAGCAATCACAGCAAGTTTCTCTGCTAAAGAACAAATTTGCCAAATATTTAAAGAACTGAATCAAATTTACTAGAATAAGGATCATTCTCTTTGATAAATTGTCAAAATATATGAACAGGCAGTTTTCAGATGATGTGATCAAAGTTATTTATTGTTGTATGAAAAACAAATTCTAAATCACTACTGACTTAGAAAAATAGTAAATAAAACAACTCTGAGGTACCACCCTATACCCATGAGATTGATGAATTTGACAGAAAAGGAAAATGACAAATGTTGGAGGTTATATGGGAAAATTGAGACACTAATGCATTGTTGGTGGTGTCAGGATTCAATCATTCTGGAAAGCAAATTATAACTAATGGGCCACAAAACCAGGTATAACCTTCCCACCTCCTGAAATACCACAATTAGGGCTATATCCACCCCCAGCCCCTGAAAAAGAAGAAAAGGACCTTTATGCACACAAATATTTATATTAGCTTTTAGTGGTGGCAAAGAATTAGAAATTAAGGGGATATCTGTCAATTGGAGAATGGTTGAACAAATTTTGATGGAATATTATTTTGAATAAAAAATACTGTGCTTAATGCTCTTGGAAAATCCTGGAAAGCTTATATGAACTGATGCAAATTGAAATGAGCAGAACCAAGAGAACATTGTATACAGTAGTAATAACATTGCATACAATACTAACTGTGAATGAATTTATTCTTCTCAGCAATACAATGATCTAAGAAAATTCTAAGACTTATGATGAAAAATGCTATTCATCTCTAGACAAAGAATTAATGGAGTCTTAATGGAGATTGAAGCATACCTTTCAACTTTATTTTTCTTTTTGCTTTGTGTTTTCTTTCATAATATGACTAATATGGAAATGTTTTCATAACTGTTCATATATAACCTATTTCAAATTGCTTTCCTGCTAAATGAGGGACCCAGAAAGGGAGAGAGGAAAAGAATTTGGAACACAAACTTTAAAAAAAAATGTTAATTATATTCATGTAATTGGGAAAAGTGAAATATTAAATAAATATACATTAAAAAAAGAAAATCAGAGATGTCTTATAGAAAATGTTAGAGAAACATGACCCTTGGCTGTACAGACCTCCGACACAAAAAAAGGCTTCTCTGATGTGAGTAGGGAAGAAAAATGGAAACTCTCAGTGGCCTACCTCAATTATTGTTTTCCAGTAAAATGACTGAAGATTCAATTAATGTTTAATGAATCATTTATTTTATTTTAAGCCTTTTGTGTTTCAAAAATTAAAACTCCCTGAGTCCCCCACCCCTATATTGGCCACATATTCAGTATGTTTCTCAGAATTATAGTTACAAAAGATCTTTTCTGTCCTTATTTTTTAAGTATTTTGAAGAACTGAATATGTTCTAATTACAAAGTAATCAGAGGAATTTTGACATAGGAGAAAAAAGTATAAACTAGGGGGTAAGCTGATCTGATTTCAAGTTCTATTCTGCCAGTTAATAGTTTTAAGAATTTGGGGAAGTCCCTCCACTCTCAGGTCATAGTAGTTGGATCTAAAACAAATTCTGGAATTGAACTAATGATCCCTAGGGTCCCTAATAATATGATTCTGTGATTTTCAAAATCATCTATTTATCACTACAATACTATTTCACATTTCTATAGGCTTAGGAAACACTTTTCTCCCAAAGTACACTTTAGGATAAATAGTGTCTTTATCATTATTTCCTTTTTTTCTAGATTAGAAATCTGAGAATCAGAATGGTTATGGTATTTAAAGGTTATATAGTCAGTTAATTTAAAAAAAAATTAAGAAACATTTCTTCAGTGCTTACTGGGTTCAAGTCACTGTGCTAGTCAGTGGAGATACAAGTGAAAAAATAGTTCTTAAGAAAAATGGGCTTACATTTTATTTTTTTCATATTGACTTTTTTTTATTTTTCATTTTTTTAACCCAGTTCATATCACATAACACAATTCCAAGTTTTGGTCAGGTCATATTTCTTTTAAAGCATTTACAATATAGACCACAAATGGATTTTTTAAAATATTAACCAACTGAGACACTAATAATAACTGTATATGCTAACTTCATAAGCCCTTGACCTAATTGTCTCCATACTATTACTAAGAATTAAAGGACCCTAACTTATTGTTGTTGTTCTAAAGACCTAAGTCTAATAGTTGAATTTTAGACTTGACCTCAGATGTTCCCCCACCAACAATCTATAATTTGATAGATCTGGTATTAAGCTTACAAACCTTTTGACTGTAGGAAATTGCCACTAAGAGTAGGGACATCGCAGCAAAGCAGTATCTCGCCAACTTCATGTCAATTCCAGGCAGGAGTAGATTGCCAACTTGCATTCAGTCAGGCTTAGACTCTGCCAGGTGTCAGTGGAGAAACTGAGTCAGGAGAATCCTACCTCAACCCAGGATGAACAGCTCCTCTCCCACTCTTCCCATGTAATCACCTTTTGCAGTTCATACCAGCATCTCACAGGTTTATTGGTATCATGGATTGGAGGCTCAGATCGTCTTTGTTGTTATCCATACCTGGAGTTAGGCTCAGAAGAACAGTCACTTAATAGTCCCATAGCATCTTAAAATAGCAAGTTCCAATAACCTGGTTTCAGATATGACAATAATTTCACATTGGCTAAGGAATATCTTTTGAAGCAAGTCTTAAGTGGCTTACATGTCTTTCTATACCTGTTCTAGTTCCTGATTAAATAACAATCATAAAATCCAATTCATCATTAAAACATTAACTTATGCATCAATGCCAAATTTTACCTGAAGCTGCCTGCCTCTAGGAGACAAAGACTAAAATTATTTTTCCCAAACTAAAGAAGTCTCTGATTTAATCTCAGGAATTAATTCAGTCGATTGTTTTAATACTAATTGCTTTTACATTACTTTGGAACATGTCCAATTTTTCTCCCCATATTTCCCCTCCCCCCACTCCCTAATAGCTTGCATTCTGATTATCCCTTCTCTCAATGGGCCCTCCCTTCTATCACACCCCACCTTTGCCTTATCCCCATCTTCTTTCTTTTCTTGTAGGGCAAGATAAATTTCTATGTCCCATTACCTTTGTTTCTTGTTTCTTTGTTATATGAAATAATTCTCAGCATTAGTTTCTAATGCTTTGAATTCCACTTTATTTCCCTCCCTCCCTACCCATCCCCACTGAGAAGGCAAGCAATTCAATACAGGATATATATGTGTAGTTTTGCAAAAGACTTCCATAATAATCATGTTGTGTAATGCTAACTATATTGCCCTCTATCCTACTCTATCCCCCCTTATTTTTTATTCTCTCATTTGACCTTGTCCTTTCCCAAAAGCGTTTATTTCTAGTTACTCCCTTCTCCCGTTTGCCCTCCCATCTATTATTCCCCTCATTCCACTTATTGTCTCCTCCCCTACTTTCCTGTAATGTAAGATAGATTTTCATATGAAATTTAGCGAGCATGCTATTCCCTCCTTAAGTGTATGTGAACAAAGTAATTCCCCTTTCCCCTTCTCCCTTTTCTCCTCCATTGAAGAAGATTTTTCTTTATCTCTTTTATGAGTTATAGCCTGTCCCATTCCATTTCTCCCTTTCTGCTTCCAGTATTTTCTTCTCTCACCACTTAATTTTTATCTCTTTTTTTGTGGAAATCATCTCTTATAATTCAACATAACCTGTTCTCTCTCTCTCTCTCTCTCTCTCTCTCTCTCTCTCTCTCTCTCTCTCTCTCTCTCTCTCTCTCTCTCTTTCTCTCTCTCTGCGTGTGTGCATGTACAATCCCTCCACCTACCCAAATACTGAGAAAAATCTTAAGAGTTATAAATATTTTCTTTCCATGTAAGAATGTAAACAATTCAGCTTTAGAAAGTATTTTATGATTTCTCTTGATTCTTGTGTTTGAAAGTCAGATTTTCTCTACAGTTCTGGTCTTTTCAACATGAATGCTTGAAAGTCCTCTGCATCTTTGAATGACCATGTATTCCTTGGAAGTATTATACTCAATTTTGCTTGGTAGGTGATTCTTGGTTTTAATCCCAGTTCCTTTGACTTCTGAAATATTCTATTCCAAGTCCTTTGATCTCTTAATGTTAAAGCTACCAGATCCTGTGTTATCTTAACTGTATTTGCACAATACTCGAATCGTTTCTTTCTAGCTGCTTGCAGTATTTTCTCCTTGACCTTGCAACTCTGAAATTTGGCCACAATATTCTTAGAAGTTTTTCTTTTTAGGTCTCTTTCAGGAGGTGATCAGTGGATTCTTTCAATATTTATTTTGCCCTCCTTTTCTAGAATATCACGACAGTTTTCCTTGATAATTTCATCAAAGATAATGTCTAGCCTTTTTTTTTTTGATCATGACTTTCAGGTAGTCCCATACTTTTTAAAATCTCTCCTAGACCTATTTTCCGGGTCAGCTGTTTTTCCAATGAGGTGTCTCTCATTATCTTCTATTTTTTCAAGCTTTTGGTTATGTTTTATAACTGCTTGATTTATCTCATAGTCATTCATTTCCCTGAACTCAATTCTCTCTTTCAGAGAACTATTTTGTTCAGTGAGCTTTTAAACCTACTCCTCCATTTGACTAATTTTGCTTTTTAATGCCTCTTTCTCCTCATTGGCTTTTTGGACCTCTTTTTCCAATTGAGTTAACCTCTTTTTAAAGGTATTATTTTCCTCAGCATTTTGTGGTTCTCCTTTAACAAACTGTTAACTTGCTTTTCAAACTCTTCTATTGCCTGAGGTCAATTTAAGCTCACTTTGGAAGCCCTGGAGGCAGGAGTCTTAACTTCCTGTGACAGTAAGCCTTGATCTTCCTCATCTGAAAGCATGGGAGGAGAAACCTGTTCTATGGTCTTATTTTTTCCCCTTTTGGGGGCATTTTCCAAGCCAGCTACTTGACTTCTGAATCCTTTGTCAAGAGTAGACTATGCTGCTTGATTCCCCTGGACTTTGGGTAGGAGTGGGGCCATCACTCAGTCCTGGGGTTTAGGTCAGCTGCTCCCTACCACTAGAAGCTTTAAGCTGAGATGCCTGAACAATGGATCCAGGTTGTTTCCCAGCCTCAATAGCTGCCTACAGTCTGCTGCCATTGCCTGGGGCTATTACTGGAGAAACCCAGTCCCTCTAGCCCAGTTGTGAAAATCCTCCCCCACTGACCTTTGGAGCTTTCTTTGTGTCTTGTGGGTTGAGGTATCTGAGACCTTCCCTGCTAGGAACTCTCCCAGGAGGTCTGTTCAGGTCCTGTTCCTCCCAGTGCCACGTGGCCAAGGCTGTGCTGTGCTCCACTCAGCATCCCGTGAGATAGACCTTTCCTGTAGGCTTTCTGGGTTACCTTTGGCTGGACACCTATTTCGCCCTGTTGTTCTGTGGCTTCTGTTGCTCTAGACTTTATTGAGAGTCATTTTTGCAGGTATTTTGTGGGCTGTGGGTGAAGCATTAGAGTATATGTGTTTCTCTACTCTGCCATCTTGTCACCACCCCCAGGGGCTTACATGTTATCAAAGGAAAACATATTTACAAAGATGGGCAGAGTTAAAAAGTATGCAATGTAGAATGAGAAGGAAAGAGAGAGAGAAGTGAGGGAAAGAGCAAACGAAATGGAGAATGAGAAGGACAGGAAGAGTTAGAGGAAACAGCGGAGAAGCACAGAGGCAAATCAATAGAGAGAGAAGAAAGAGAAAAGACTTTCTCTGGAATGGATATTCTAAGAATTGCTTTACAGAAAGCTTAGGATTCCAGGAGGAAGAGGTAATAAAAGAGTGCATTTCAGGCATGGACTGTACAGCTTATTCCAAAGCATGAAAGAAGATGAAATACTGACTACGGTGTTTTCCTACCCTTTAAACTCTATTGTACACCTTGTCATCTCCACTGGATTCATACTGTCATGTATACAACCAAATTAGCATTGTTCTAAAAAAAATTACCATGCTCCAAGCTGTTTTTGGAATTCTTCTTTCTGAATGGACACAATTATATCAGTATTACAAGAAAACCAGGTCCCTCAACTTATGACCTAACACTGACAACTGTGGGATCATGGAGGACTTAACTTTTTCTCTCTAAAAAGACTAAAATAAGAATTAAGCACAAGAGGTAAACTAATTATAGTTATCTCAACAGGCTGACACAAGGCAGCTTATAAAGTGACAACCTGATAAGTTAATAGTGGAGAAGGCTGAATCTCTAAACTCTCACTCACTCAGTACTCCTCCTTCTACCAATGCCTCTCCCCAACCATGGCAGGGGGTAGAACATGACCTCCAGGTTTTTGTACTGGAATCCACATATTAATTTCTTTTCCACTCTTGTGATCTCTTCTAGTGCACTGCCTTCAGCCCACATTTTGTAGCAGAAAACAATAGAACTCAACTCTCTTCTCTGCCACTGCAGAAAAAGATGAACTATTTCAGTCAGTCAATTTATGAACAGAGTAGTATATCTGGTGGAATGTATGGGACATCTGGGGAGGACTAGCCCCTCTAAGGTGAGGGCTGCTTATCCACCTTTAGCATTCAACTGTCACCCTACTCTTACGTGTGGCTCCAAGAAACTGGATCATATGCAATGACTACACCCTGGTAAAAACAAAACAAAACAAAAGTATCTCTGTGGATGGCCTAAACCTGGTTGGGAGTAATTGATAGATTTCCAACTCATCAGTGAATTGGGGAGATGTATACTCCAAGCATATGAAGACTTCTCCCCCATCTGTTATGGTGGATGAGAAGAATTTGTTCCAACAACCATGAAAGTGGCTGAAGCAGGGACTGGAGGGTGCTTAGAGCTTGGTCAGGTATCAAAGACACCAAGGTCATTCACCAAATCTTGGTCCAATGCCAGTTATCTTGACTTTCATCTTGCCAATGAGTTTTGATAACTATGGAAGAGAGTAAGGGTAATACCTTTGTACAACTCAGTCAATTAAGATGAATTCATGCACAAATCAAAACATTACTCCATGATATCATTGATTCTCTTCAAAAACAAGACAAACATCAAAAACAATAAATACGTTCCTGTTACTGTGCTGAGAGTGAGAGAAAACAGGTTATATAGAACCAGAAGCTTGCTTTTTTTGGGCATAGCTATTCTACAATAGTGCTCAGTCAGGCACCCAAAAAGAAGCAAGTAAACTAAGTTGATCACCATTACGTGTGTGTGTATGTGTGTGTGTGCTTCTCTACTGGGCCTAAAGGAAAGAAGATTGACATCCAGCTTAGAAAAATTTCATCAACCCAAAAATCACTTGGGATGGGGGCAGAGACTTGCTAATAGTGAATTCCTTAGAGTGGGAGGAGGATGAGAAAACTTTGAGTTCTAGCATACAAGACAGGAAAATTAATCAATACCTGATGAGGCAGAGGATCCTGTAGTGCTACAGGAAGCATGGAACCAAAGCAGAAAGCTCTTGAATGTCTTAAAAAAGAAAACTGTTGAAACATAATCTATGGATCAATAGCAGAAATAATAGATAAAGCAGGAAAAAAAAAAACTTGAATCCAAGGTGACATGTTACATCTAAAATTAAAACAAAGAAAAGAACTGATAGGAAATACAGATGTATAAAACTGATGGAAAATCTGAAAGAAGAGAATTTTTAAAAATATTTTAAAAGGCGTTAACATTTTAGTTTTTAAAAAGTGTTAACATTTAAAACAAAACATGAGCAAAACATCCAAGCACTTTGTTCTCAAAAACAGGATATATAGAGACAATTATGGAATTATAGGTCTCTGAGAGAGAGAGAGAGAGAGAGAGAGAGAGAGAGAGAGAGAGAGAGAGGAGAGAGAGAGAGAGAGAGAGAAACAGAGACAGAGACAGAGAAAGAGATATCTTTTTTTAATATAAATTTATTTATTTAACTTTTTACATTCATTTTTTACAAAATTTTGGGTACCAAATTTTTCTCACCATTTATCCCCTCCCCCCACCCCAAAACACCGAGCATTCTAATTTTCCCTATCACCAATCTGCCTTCTCTTCTATCCTCCCTCCCTTCTCTTGTCCCCATATTCTCTTTTGTCCTGTAGGGCCAGATGACTTTCTATTCCCCATGAACTGTATTTTTTATTTCCTAGTAGCAACAACAATACTCAACAGTTATTCCTAAAACTTTGAGTTCCAAATGCTCCCCATCCCTCCCTCCCCAACTGTTCCCTTTGAGAATGCAGGCAATTCAATGTAGGCCAAATCTGTGTAGTTTTGCAAATGACTTCGATAACAGTTGTGTTGTGTAAGACTAACTGTATATCCCTTCATCTTATTCTGCCCCCCATTGTTTCTATTCTGTCTTTTGATACTGTCCCTCCCCAAGAGTGTTGACTTCAAATTGCTCCCTTTTCCCATTGCCCTCCCTTCAATCATCGCCCCCACCTTGCTTATCTCCTTCTCCTGCACTTTCCTGTATTGTAAGATAGGTTTTCATACCAAAATGAGTGTGCATTTTATTCCTTCCTTTAGTCGAATGTGATGAGAGTAAACTTCATGTTTTTTTCTCAGCTCTCCTCTTTTTCCCTCCACTAAAAAGTCTCCTGCTTGTCTCTTGAATGAGACATAATTTGCCCCATTCCATTTCACCCTCTCTCCTCCCACTACATTTCTCTTTCACCATTTACCTTAATTTCTTTTAAGATATGGTCCCATCCTATTCAATTCACTCTATGTTCTCTGTCTCTGTGTGTGCGTGCATGTGTGTATGTGTGTGTGCATGCACGCATGCGCGCATGTACGTGTGTGTGTGTATGTGTGTGTGTGTGTGTACACCTGTGTGTGGTCCCACCAACTACCCAGATACTGAAACTTTTTAAGAGTTACAAATATTGTCTTTCCATGTAGGAATGTAAACAGCTCAACTTTGGTAAGTCCCTTATGACTTTGCTGTTTACTTTTTTATGCTTCTTCTCATTCTTGTGTTTGAAAGTCAAATTTTCTTTTCAGCTCTGGTGTTTTCATCAAGAATGCTTGAAAGTCCTCTGTTTCATTGAAAGACCATTTTTTCTCCTGAAGTATTATACTCAGTTTTGCAGGGTAGGTGATTCTTGGTTTGAGTCCTAGTTCCTTTGACTTCTGGAATATCCTATTCCATCCCCTTTGATACCTTTAATGTAGAAGCTGCTAGATCTTGTGTTATCCTGATTTTATTTCCCACAATACTGGAATTGTTTCTAGCTGCTTGCAATACTTTTCTCCTTGACCTGGGAACTCTGGAATTTGACCACAATGTTCCTAGGAGTTTCTCTTTTTGGATCTCTTTCAGGCGGGTGAACGATGGATTCCTTCAATACTTATTTTGCCCTCTAGTTCTAGAATCTCAGGGCAGTTTTCCTTGATAATTTCATGAAAGATGATGTCTAGGCTCTTTTTTGGATCATGGCTTTCAGGTTAGTCCCATAATTTTTAAATTGCCTCTCCTGGATCTATTTTCCAGGTCAGTTGTTTTTCCAATGAGATATTTCACATTCTCTTCCACTTTTTCATTCTTTTGGATTTGTTTGGTGATTTCTTGGTTTCTCAAAAAGTCATTAGGCTCCATCTGTTCCATTCTAATCTTGAGAGAACTATTTTCTTCAGTGAGCTTTTCAACCTCTTTTTTCCATTTGGCTAATTCTTCTTTTGAAAGCATTCTTCTCCTCATTGGCTTTTTGAACCTCTTTTGACAATTGAGTTAGCCTACTTTTCAAAGTGTTATTTTTCTTCAGCATTTTTTTGGGTCTCCTTTAGCAACGTATTAACCCGTTTTTCATGCTTTTCTTGCATCTCTCTTATTTCTCTTCCCAGTTTTTCCTTCACCTGTCTAACTTGATTTTCCAAATCCTTTTTGAGCTCTTCCATGGCCTGAGCCCATCGGACACCCACCTGGGATGTCTGGGATAGAGAGGCCCCGACCTCCACATCTTTCCCTGATGGCAAGCATTGTACTTCCTTATCAGAAATGCTGGGAGGAAGGAATACCTCTTCCCTAAGAAAGTAGCTCTCTATGGTCTCATTTTTCTTCCTTTTTCTGGGCATTTTCGCAGCCAGTTACTTGACTTCTGAGATTCCTCTCCACCCCTGCCTAGATCCACCCAGCTAGTACTTGGGGTCTGAGATTCAAATGCTGCTTCCCAGCCTCAGGGCTTTCCATGGGGTGAGGGGCTGCTATTCAATGTGAGCTTAAGTTCTGGTGCTTGGGTGGGGGCAGGGCCGCCTCCCAGGCTCAGTTCCCTTAGGGGCTTTATGCAGAGACCTTCAGTAATGGAGCTCCTTCCTGCTCAGGGAGCCCTGGGCCACCACTGCCTTTGCCGCTGCCTCTGCCACTGCCTCCCGAGGGGGTCCAAGTCACGGAGATCCCTGCTTCCTTTTTGGCCAGCCTAGACGTCTCTCTCACTGACCTGTAGCGCCTGTGTGTGGAGGGACGTTCGCACCCCTGGAGGTTCTGTCCCTGAAGCCTGCTCGGATCTGCTCCTCTGGGGCCAGGCTGCTAGGGCAGCTCAGGGGTAGGCTCCACTGTCCGGAGCACCACGGACCCCTGGGGACGGCTTTCCAGGGCTCTCTAGAATGGAAATATCCTCCAGTGCATTGGTGCATGGCTTGCTCTGCTCCAGAATTTGTGGAGAGTTCTTTTTACTGGAAATTTCTGGGCTGTGGATTCGGAGCTAGCATACATGAGACTTTCTACTCCACCATCTTGGCTCCTGCCTCGAGAAAGAGAGATCTTAACATAATATAAAGAAATCATATGTGAAAATTGCCTAAAACGTATGAACCTGGGAAACAAAGGGTCCATCAAAAAAATTCATAGATTACTGATTGGTTTTAGAGGGAACGGAGAGGCTGGGAAGGGAAGTAATGCTATAGATTCTAAGATACATAATGGTTAAATTTGGCAGTTACAATGATAAACAACCAGTTCTTCAAGTGTCCAGGAGAAAGACCTTCATGTCAGGACTGTAATGTGGTCACCTACCATATTTTTCCTTCTCCTTCCATTTTCTCTGTGCTTATCTTTACTTTCTTCCTTCATTTCCTCTTTGTTCTTCTGGCGATAATTGACTTAAACCAATAACATTAAACCTCCAGAGACGTATATTATGTCATTCAATTGGTACAAGAAACCCTGGGGAGAGATACTACTTGCTGTAAAGATAAGAAAAGGCTAATCGGATGGAGAAGCCTTAGTTACCAGGCAGTCAGAAAACAGCTCTAAATAATAAAAATTTATTTAAAAATTGTATATGAAGTTAGTGGGCATTTTATGTGATTTTCAGAACTGTTAATTGTGGCAAGTTCAACAGCTATGTTGGGACAAAAGAAGTTTACTGCAGTTACAAATTCCATTTACTAGAAACCTTAACATACTCATATCCATTAATTATCTGTAATTATAACTGAAAAGAAGCAAAGGTAGAAATGGTTCAATCACCTTGAGAATTCATGGGGACAAAATGCTAGCCTTTTTCAAAAAGCAAATATGAATTATGTAATTTGTGCATTAAGATCCTGTCTGACACAGAGAACTTGGCTTATCAATGACCCTTTGATTATTAGTTTCATTGGCAAATGACATTTGGCTGGTCTGTAAAGTCAACCTAACAAAGAAAAAGAGGTGACTGATATGAGAACAGTTAATTGTTCCACCTACAAACAACCAGAGTTTGAAAATTAATTGGAATATTCCAAGAATGTTGCTTCCTGAGTAAAAATAATACTCTCCATATAAAAAGTACTCTTTTGATGATGCTATATCAGTAAGAATCATCATATATAGAGACTAAAAAATGCATGTAATCCAAAGGGCACTTGAAAGATTCATGGTGGTTGTACATATATCATCAATCTACATGCAATGTAATATTTAACATAATGTTTCCTTCAATTGCCATATGAATTACTTCAGAGCAGGAACTATCTAACTTTTATTTTTTTGGAAATTTGCATGTTCAGCACTTGACACAGTATTTTTCTCAGAATACATACTTCATAAATAGTATTTCATTCACTTCATTCAGTAGTGACATGTATGCAAAAATATTCTGCAAATTTTATGTTAGCAACATACGATCAGTAAAACAAGTTAGATTATTTATGTAGTGAGAGCAAGGCCAATTAGCTTGGATAATCTAACTGCCTTACCAGCACACACAAAAATGTTAAATGGCCAAAAGGAAGGCCTCCAGTTTGCTGGTTCAACTTCCTATGGAAAGATCACTCATAGGAAGAGAATGTGTTGATTATGTGATATCTACACCCATGAAGGGTATATGGCTCCACTGAAGTAACAGATTAGGGGAAAATAATTTTTGTGTGAAGATTTGCCTGATGGAAACATATAACTCATCAAATATAACTAAGCTTCTTGTTTTTCTTTCTAGCATGTTTTCTTTTTTTTCCTGCTGGGCTGTTTTTGGCCTGCCTGTGAAAATCTTTTTATTAATGCAGAATTGCTTTAATAAAAGATTTTATGTGCTGGATTGTACCCCTCTTGTTTGTTTTTCAGCAGGTTTTAACCATTAGCATCTCACTTAATGTCTGCATAATTTAAGATGCATAATTTATTTGACGCAATTAACTGAAAATTACTGCCTGCCTCACATGGAAAGTCATTTTTGTTTTTGTTTTTTTTAAGAATGACAACATCTCTGCCTAGTGTAAACTATGCAATTTTTGATCGGGGTATTTGTTTTAAAATATTGCAATCAATGTAAAGTTGGTCATTATTTCTGGGAAATTGAACATTCTATATTAAACATAATTTTAATCTATTTATATTCCCTGGTTTTGTTTTTGATAGAGTATTAAAGAGCTATCACTAACGGTCAATAGCAACTGTTTATAATAACATTAATAGCCTGAATGATTGTTAGTACAATAAAGAACAATTACCTCTGAGTAAATTGTTTCCTTCAACTACCTGAAAATATCAGTGCTAAGAGGGTGAAATCTGTTGTTGACAAACGAGAACCTTAAGAATATCCAAATGCTGTCATCATGTTTCTTTTTTTTCCCATAACCCTTAATATTTAAATGATCTCAACTGTTTTGTATTTCATGGAGGATTTGAAAGAACTATTTTTTATTGCAGAGGTAGAACTAGGGTAGAAGCATAAGGCTATTTGACCCAGGAAAGAAAATTTAGATGAATCTATAGAGTCAGAAAAGAAAGAAACATACCATCTTCATTACCTGACACAATTAAATTCTCAAAACCATTTAGTAAAAATAATATAAACAGTGTTGCCTTCATTCTCTTTCTTCTCTTTACCATCATTTTTTAAGGTTTCTCCTATGTGTTTTATTTGGATTTTGTTACTTCAAAGTATACTGCTAGTCAAATTTGACAATAACCAAAGCTCATGAGTCACTTCAAAAACATATTTTTGAAGGATTTCAATAGTTTGTGCTAACTACTCCAACAAGTAGAAGTCTTGGAAGATGGATCTACCACCTCTGAACAAAGATGTAATTGTCATAAATTCTGACAGAAAATGCATCCAACATAAACGAATGAGCAAAAGCAATGCCCATTAAACTTTGGAAGATAATGTTTACCAGAATATATTTAACTGGTGGTGGTCCAGGTGTGGTGATGATTTGTTTCTTACTCCTTGAACTTTATAGATCAGAAACACCATTAGACAATGATAATTAAATGATTATGAAGGATGCATTTCATGAATACCTTCCAAGATCTTTTGTATATAAAGTAATTTCACTACTGAGATATTGAAGCACATTATCTACTTTAGATCATTTATACACACAGTGCTGTAGAAAGATGGTAATGATGACTTCCTGAGTTTAGCAACCTAATAGAGATAAGGGAATTTCTAATGGGTTCAAAAGAAAATAAGGAAGAAGATAGTTAAATGAATGGAAAGTGGGATAGAAAGGAGGTTTAGAAAGTTTGGATGATTGAGCCTGAAAATGGGAGCAAAGAATTAATCATGAAGTAGAAAGACAAGGATGTTGTTTGGTTCTCCTTCATCTACTTCTTATTTTCCCTGAATATTGGTGTTTGGAGTAGGGGCAAGTGAAAGACTAGCTCCTCTCCCATATTCTTCCTTTAAATTCTTATTCCTGTTCATAGACATTGATCTTGATTTGGTGGTGGGGTGTAGGTGGGCTTAGTATAGTTGGAAAAAGTGTCAGAATTTAGACATATCAAGCACTGCTGGGCTTTGAGGACAATACCTAGGAAGTAATGAGTCCTCCTCCAACTCAGAGGAATTCTGTCCAAGAGTGAGAGGAATAAATCAGTGAGGAAACCATATAACTTTTGAAATATTGGTGTAATCAGAGTTAAACTCAACAGAATTCCATGTGATTATTTTTTCTATGTTCAGCCATTTAATTGCCTTGCTTTTTCTTTTCTTTCTTCATTCCAAGTTCACCACATCTTTTTCAAGTTCTTGAATCTAGAAAGGAGTCATTTATATCTCCCTGTAGTTATCATTAAGACTTGGTTGGAACAAAACCTATGACTGGAATATAATTCTGAATGGATATTTTTTTTTGTTGAGAGAAACAGGATAAAGGAGTTGTGTCACAATTCTATATTAGGAAGGCATGCTCATGAAGAAGGGGCAGCTAAGTGATGCAGTGGATAGAGAACTAAACCTGGAGTTAGGAAGATTTGAGTTCAAATCCAGTCTCAGACACTAACTTTTTGACTTTCAGCTAGTAAAATCCATTTTTGCCCCAGTTTCCTCATCTATAATATGAGCTAGAAAAGGAAATGGAAAATTGTTCTAGTATCTTTGCAAAGAAAACCCTAAAGAGTTGGGCATAACTGAACAAGTTATGAGGAAATCCAATAATTAGAGGGTGGAAGCATGGTGGGGAGCATCTCAGGGAAGAACAGATGAGGTAGAAATCTCAAACATTTCATTTACTTTGAATCTTTTATTTGTACAACATCCTAAAATCAAAGTTGTCTCTCTGTGCTATAGTTCATCTCCACTGGTGACTTGCATATCTGTTAGAGGCCCTGGATTATACTTTGAACTCCATTCTAGGATTTTATAGTCTGTTAAAATGTGAGTGTCTCAAACTCTAATCTTATTTCACTTCTTTATCACTACTATCTATGGTAACTCTTACCTAACAGGAAAGTTGTAAGGTTTACTTGAAATAATATATGTAAATTGCCATGTAAGATTTAAAGTACTATATAATTATTATCTCCAGTTGTCCTTATTGTTGTTCTTATCTGATTTTAGGCCATGTTTTCTGTCCCACATTATTTTTATTTTAAATTCTTTTTATTATTAGGTGGTCATGTAAATCTTTTCCTAATAACTTTCCCTTCTAGAGCTCTGGTGAGAAAGAGCCACCACCTCTTGAAGTACCTATTCTATATGCATATAGGACAATTAAAAAATAAAATTCTTATATTTTGCCACTGGTGATATTGATACATCATGGCAGTCATGCTTTTTAATTCATCTAAGGTATGCTTCTTCCATGAAAGACATTAAAATTAGGAACTCTAAAGGTAGATTAAAATTCCCTAATTAGAAATAACAAGTGCAACTATATTTAATTGTACCTCTAAAATTTTAGGTTAATTTACTAAAAAATGTGAATGATGAAATTAGACATACAATTATAACCTGTCAGCTCAATTAAATCTATATTAGAAAGAGATCAAACAAATCCCTAAGTATTTATAAGATGTATTTTATCATGCTGATCTATGTAATAATGTCAAAAATAAAAGGAAAGCAATGAAAAGTTCATATACCTTTTGAAATCTACAAATATCATTATGCTATAACATTGGAATCTTTAATGCATTCATACATGATTATTTCCTCAACAGATGATCACTCCCTTGAATTTCCTGGCAGAAAGTCCAGAGTGATAAGATATTCATCATCAGAGCAAGACTGAGACTTAGCACAGTACAGAATTGGAAACCCTGATTCAATTATGAAAAAGCTACTCATTTTCTACAGAAAGAATGAGGACACTGGGACCCATTCATTCTTTTTAAAGTTAGGAAATTAAAAACCATTCATTCTAGTTTCCAGCCTCTATTTAAACTAACTTTCTCAATACAGTTAAACCAACCATGGCTCCTGTGATATTAGAGTTCTCAGAAAAAGAGTATACTCTTTTATTTGAATGTTTCTACAAAGTAGTTATTTCCCTTACCCAGAAATCCATAATATTTTACATACCATGCTTATACTTGATTCTTTAAACAAAAACAAAAAAATGAGATATTAAAAATAAAACATTTATTACAGTACCTGAATTATAGTAGATGCTATAGATATGCTTATTCCCTCCCCCTTCTCCTAGAAAGGCTAAGGTGAAATTCATTTTACTGAGTGTTATTATTTAAGTAACCTGGGCTCTCCCACTTGATAGAATGACCTTGAAAAGTCACCTGAAATCATTTTTATTTCCATCATTCTAATGAATATCTTAACCTTTGGTGTTGCAGTGTGAAGTTCCCATGTAATATTCTATTTCAATTTAAGAACTTCTGTAGTTCTAGGAAATATTTTTTCAGGCTATTAATATATATTGAAATATAACTTTTTCTCAAATAGGACAAGCCTTCCAAGCCCATTGGAAGCAAAAATTCCTCCAAAGATTTAAATTTTTTGAATCATAGTTTCCTCATCTGTCAGATAGAATGAACAAGATTTGATTATTTAACAAAAGCTTGTGCAGTAGTTCAAATGAGACACATATGCAAAAGCATCTGGAAAAGCAAATGATGAACAACAGCAAGGAATTGTTGCCATTTCTTCTTGAAAACAAGACAAAAATCAGGCAAAGACCATCAGTGGTACTTGGCAGCTGCAGAGGTTAATATTGACTCATCAATAAAGTAAGCTAGATCTTGTGAAATTGAAAGAAGTTAGGGTTAAAAAGTGATTAAGTATTGCTATGAAGAAAACAAATCATGGATAAGACAATACCATGACTAGATTATAGAAGATTGGGAAAATAATTTTTAATACTAAAACTCAGTTTTTCTCTTATTACTCTGTCATACTCTTCTTGTCAGAAGCAATCCAGGTGAGCTTTTAGGATCTGAAAACTTTCATGAGACCATAGAATATACAACTCCAAGCTTTCTGGGGAATTTTTGCTTTCAATGGGCCTGAAATTCTTGTCCTGTTTTACAGAATGACATATTTCAGTATATGCTGATGTGCTACAAAAGAATTATTAAAGAATTAGAAAAACTAATAAATCAAGATGAAATACACCTCTATATGCCAAAAAAAAAGGTTGAGAGGTTCATCAAAAAGATGAAGATAAATATCATTTGGTGGCCTGGATACCTTGAACTTCATTGAAAACCAACAGGTCATGTTGAAGCCCAGACTTTTCAAACTAGGTTGTTTGTTTGTTTATGGTATGCCTAAAATTCTAATTGATAAAGTTTTCTTGAAGAAGAATTAATGAATTATTCAAATTTCATACTAATTTGATGCTAAAATACGTAAAACAAGTACATCCAACAAAAGGAAAACATATGTTAATCAAGTTTCTTTTCTTAAGATGTCAGAAGTGGGTCCACGATATAAGTCATTTTTTTACTTTGTGCCAATTAGTTCAAAGACAACTATGACATATGACTGATACTGTGGTATATGGTGGGGTTACAAAGAAAAGGTAAAACAGTCCCTGTCCTCAAGGTGTTTTCATATGAATAAGGGAGAAAATATGTATGTATATTCCCTTCCTCAATGACTGTGTCTTAAAATTATTTGAGAGTACTTTCAATCTCCCTATCACAACATTCAAACCTTGGCCCTGGTATAGAGTTCTGGCAACATCTCTGGTCTCCTTTTTCAGCGTAGCAATAGAATATTCTCCTCTGTGTTATGATGTTCTCTATTTGTTCTAATCCATACTGGTATGTCTCCCCTGTGACAGAGAGTTACTCCTAACTGTTGATGGGTGTACCTTTTTTCCTTACATGGACAGATACAGTTAGCTGCCTATGGGTATCCTTAGAAATATTATTCACTTTGGTGCTAAATCTTGATCATACCAGAGAATTGAGCGTTGTTTTAGATATCAGAGGGCATGAAACTGAAAACTATTTCATTTTTAGAGTGAATTCCAACCATGGACGTACACACCTGCTTAGGGAAAATAATAGAATTTGAATCCATGCCTTAGAACTGTGAACAGTATTATTTCTTCTGGATAATTATATTGATTAGAAAAATAGCTGAAAATGTCAGTATCTATGTAGACCTATTTAATATATGTAGGAATGCATAATACAAAGGAGAGAAATGATCCTGAGATCAGGAAGACCTGAGTTCAAGTTCCACCTCAGTTTGACAAATACTAGTTGAGAGTATCTAGACAAGTCACTTAGCCTCTTAGTGCTTGACATATCTCTGTAGGAATACAAATTTCAGAGAAGTGATTGACCTGCTTTGATAGATGGAATTGTCTAATTTAGGAGTTTGCTATGCCAATGACATTATAGTCCCTATCTTTCACCCTAAAATTAAAGACATTAACATATAACTGAAATTGAAAAATATGCAACTTCCCCCCCCCAAATGATGTATTACCAAAGTTTTTACATTGTATTTGTGTTTGCAAAGTGAAATTTAAAAAGTACCTAACATATGAAACGAATAATATCCAAGTGGCACAGTGAATCTGGTACTGGTCCTACAAACAGGAAGATTCACCTTCCTGATTTCCAATGTGGCCTGAGACACAAATAAGTTGTGTGACCTTGGGCAAGTGACTTAACCCTGTTTCCTTCAATTTCCTTAGCTATAAAATGAATTGAAGAACGAAATGGCAAACCACTCCAATCCCTTTGCCAAGAAAATCCCAAATGGGGTCACAAAGACTTAGGTATGCCTGAAAATGACTGAACAATAAAAAGGCTGTGGAAAAAGGATCATCAGGTTAAGATATGACTTTCAACACTGGGGTATAGATTGCTGGTAGTAGAATAGCATAATGCATGAAGCAGAAAGGAAACATCCTTTAATGGGGAAAAAAATCCACTGGACTGAACATGTATCTCTTTAGCTCTTGAAGTTTGAGTAAATCATTACAATTTATTGAATCTCTATTGGTAAAAGAGAGATGATCTTGCACATGATATTTGCCTACTAGAGATATTGTGTTCATATGAGATAATGTATGTGAAATGCTTTACAAATATATGGGAAATAGTAAGCAAATGTACAATACTTCTAGTCTATTAGGAAACTTCAGGTAGCCTACCTATTATTGGTTGCTTTTGCTATTGTTTGTATCTAAAGTTATGTTGAGAAATGTCTCTGTTTCTCACTGTTGAATATCAGATGATCAGACAAAGATGAAAGGGACTTTATGGATTATTTTTCAGAGGAGGAAACAGCATCATAAAAGTTAAATGATTTGCTCAGTGTCACCCATGTAGTAAGTTGAGAATCACAGCATCTCAGAGTTCAAAGGGTCTTCAGTAGTATTCTAGAGCACTACATGTCTGAATAAATATGTTTCCTACACTATACCAGAGAAACTGTCTTTCAGCCTCTGTGTAAAGATTCCCAGGTAGGCATCTTCACTATTGACTTTGGGACAGCTCTAGTTTTTAAATTGTATGGATCTATTTTGCTTCTTTAGAACAATGTATTTTCTGTTAGATTCTCTATGCTCTCTCAGGAGCAAGCCATCTCTTATCGTGAATTATAGAAAAATAGGAAAAGAGACAAACATATCAATCCAGTCTGAAAACAAATGCTACGTTTCAAGTCCATTTAACTCTAGTCCGGAAAGTAGGGGGTTAGCTGCTCTCATTTCTCTCCTTCAGTACTAAGCTTGATTATAGTAACATAGAGCTTATTTCAATTTTGTGTTATTGTAGTTCTTTCCATTTCCAACTAATAATTAATCAAGTAGCTAATTAAGAACCTACTATACACCACGGACTGGTAAATGTTGTTGATGCAAGTGTACAATGAATAAAACAATCCTGACTAAGAAGAAACTTACATTGTTGTGGTATTCTGCTCACTTCACTTGGCAACAGCTCATAGACATCTTTCCATGATCTGTATTCTTACTTTTCTTTATGAAATAGCATTAATATTCCATTTCATTCATGTCTCACAACTTGTTTAGTCACTCCTTTATCTATAGATATTAGCTTAGTTTCTAGTTCTTGTTGCTAAAACAAAAAGTCATTAAACTATTTTGATTTCTTTTTATTTTTTGCCTCCCTAAGGTTAGTGTTTAACAGTAGGATCTCTGCATCAAAAAAGTATGAACATAGTAGTCTCTTTCTAACCCTCATTCTAAATAGTTTTCCAGAATCTTTGGACCAATCTAAAACCCCATTAATAATACATTAGTATACTTTGCATGAAACTTCCATTATTAAAAATTCCCATTATCTCCATCTTTGGTACTTTGCTAAAAACTGAGGTAAAAACATTGAATTTGCTCTGATTTGTATTTATTTTGTTGTTACTGATTTGAAGTGCTATTTCATACAGTTGTTAATAGTTTATACTTCTTTTGAGAATTGTTTATTCATGTCCTTGGACAGGCAAATTCTACCTTCTACAAGAAATCTTTCTCAATCCTTCTTAATGTTAGTATTTTCTCTCTGTTGATTATCTTCCCCTTATCATGTATTTATCTTGTATTGTCCATAGTTGGAAACTAGATACAAATAAAAAGCAGTCTTTTATCTTAATGAGACTTAATTCACTGCCCCTTGACTCCCTCCTCACTGAGCTTTGGAATCATAACTTATTGTCTCCCGATGGTAAAATGCTTTTTAGGGGATGAGAATGGAAAAAGAATGGGTACTGGGAAAGAGAATTGAACCTGGTAAGCACTGCTCACTTACTGAGATATAATATTGAAATTGATCAAGAATCTTTAAAAAATATTTCCATTTTAGACAGTTTTGCTTGCCTTGCCTTTTAATAAAGATGGACTATTATAAATTCAAATCCAATAAATGTTCCAAGTATGAGAGCACTGCTCCCACAAAGTGGCTTCATCTTATCACCCAGAATCAAACTCTGGCTCATAAAATTCAATAAGTACCTTGTCCATCATTTCAGGAGAATATGGTTTTCTCATCATCAGATAAGAAGGATCCAGCCTTGGAGTGTGAAATAAGGAGAATTGAGTTTTCATTCTAGCTAGTTGATGGTGGCTTGAGACATGCAACTTGACTTGTTTGAACCTCAGTTTCCTCATATGTAAAAAAAGATACCCTTTTTCAGTGACCATATTACTTGTTCAGAAAGCTTTAATGTGATAAACTATGTGCATTTCATGAATAAAGGATTTTGAATATGCATGTTATTATAGAAAGTTTTTTCTATATACCATAGGCAGAGTGAGTAGAGATATGGCCTAGAATCTAGAAATCTAGATAGCCTGGAATCTAGAAAGACCTTATTCAAATTCCACCTCCAATAAACATCGTTTATATGACCTTGGAAAAGTCACTTTAATGCTCATAATTTGGTCAGTTCTCTAAAACCATAAATTTCAGAGGAGTTCCTATTCTGAATGTGTAAGGAGAATTTCCCTACCTAGAGTGATTTATCCCAATGAAATCACAGATATATTCCCTATACCAGTACACACAGACACACAAACACCACACCTATGTGTATACATGTATGTGTGTATATATGCATATGTGTGTATACATACATGCATATATATATACATATATATATATATTTATATATATATATATACATACACACACACACACCCCCAAAGGTCATCTCTTATCAGTAAATAAACACACATACACTCATACCCATATAGAGATAGGTGAACTGATAGATAGATAGAGAGATAGACAGGTAGAATAAATAGTTCATCCACAAAAACCAGTGTAGGAGGAAGTTGCATGGTTCCATTTAGTTGTGGACTTAAGAGAATCACAGTTTTTTTCCACAAGAAATTCATAGAATTTTTGAGAAGATAGAATGAAAGCTTCTTGTGTAGAGGGATGATTTGGTTTTCATCTATGTATATCAACTGAGCAGCATGATGTTTACCACAGAAGAGTTACTAAAAAAAAAATACTTCTTAGATGGTTAAATCAAACTGGACGGTATTTTTTAACTGTAAGTAAGTTTTCTTCTAAGTCACTACTACTCCCCATCCAATAACACTGAATTATTGAAATTTCAGAAAAAAAAAAAAAAACTTTCCTATTCTTTTTTTTTCTGTTTAACACTCTGGGTTTTTATAGTACTGGACATAATACCTCTACCAATCTGACTTCCAAAACCAGCTGAACATCTTTAGCATTTGCTTCATGGAGCTCAAATTTGCTTTTTTATCTCTTTTCTTTTGTTGCTCATTCAAACAAAAACAGAAAAAAAGTGGAAACAAATGAATTCTTTCTTCTTAGACTTGTGAATTTCCCCCCAAAATGTCTTCATTTCCTCTCAGCCATCTTTAGGTCTCTTCATCTCTCTAATGTTTGATTTCCAAAGAATTTATTTTTAACATATTCCTCATTTGCTCAGTCATTTTATCAAAGTAATATGTGTTCCATAATTCTATTTGTAGTGACTATATTTTCTGCATATTTTAAAATGCATTTTTTGCAAAATGATAGAAAATGCAGCAATAATTCAAATTTCTAAAATACATTAAAGTTGTGAAGAAAGTCTCTTCTGTTGTCCTCATAACTGAGAATTTTGTTATTTTGCATCTGTGTCTATGATTTCCTTCAGTCTAAGAATCTTCTATGGAAGAAACTCTGTACTAAACAGATAGGCAATCCATCCATAATTTACAGTCTTAAACAGATTTCTGAGTCACTGAATGTTGAATTAACTTGCCCTCTCAACCAAATAGTAGTAAAATAATGCTGCAAGGTACAGAAGCTACTGTTAGCTCGGAGACTTGAGTTCAGGTTTTTCTACTGCCAATATCAGCCTTCTTTCTACTACACTGATTTTTGAAAGTACTAATAAGTATTCATGTGTGTGTGTTTATCACATCTGTGATGTCATTGACATAATGAGTTACTTCTACTAATTCTAGTGTACAACTCATAGTCAAAGAGAATTTTTTGCAGGGACAGATGTTAATTTTCTCACTCAGAATCACATAAACACAAATATTAATGTCCCTATTTAAAATATATAAGAACTTAGGATAGAGGTAATTTAAGTGACTTCTAAGTCAATAAGTTAATTAAGTATCAAAGCTCAGACTTGGAACTTGGACTCCTTATTTCAAGTTTAATGCTGTTTTCATTTTGCCCAGTTGTGTCTCAATACAATCACTTTTAATGAATTAATTTTCACATGTTTGATGTAGAAGGCCTTTCATTTTAGTGTCTTATATTCATTTTTCCTTATAATATGGCTAGTTCCTCAAGGAGAGGAAACACATTTTTTTCTGAACATTATTTTTCTCTTAGTTTCTAATGCATTGTTCTGCATGGGTTGGCATTTATGATATTTTTTAAAACACATATTGATTTTCTCCTATTTCTCCTAACTATTCATTCCTCTCCTAAGACTCATTAAAATGACTGTTCCTCCTCCTCCTTAAATCATGCCCGTGGACATTTCTCTCTTATTTCCAAAAAAAAAAAGAAAGAAAAACACGAAAATAACCACCTATTTTCCTTCTCTTTCCATATCCTCAAGTTAAACAAAAGAAAAACAAAATATTTGTAACAAATGTGAAAAGAATGAAAAAAACATGTTGCCACATAGATCACATCCAAAAACATTTCTCATTCTATGTGTCGTATGAATTATTTCTCACTCTGGAGGTATGCAACATGCTTTACAACCAGTCTTTAGCAATCATGGGAGGTAATTGCACTAATCAGAATACTAAAGATTTTCCAAGTTGTTGTTGGACAAATTGTCCACTTGATTCTGTGTACTTTATTCTGCATCGGTTGATGATGGTATTATGAAGCAATAAGATGTCAATGACACTTGTCAAGAGTTGCTGATTGAAAGACAAAATCTTCCATACTTTTTAGGTTTGTACAGTTATCTTTTGGTCATGGAGCAAGGGAGTAAACAGACAGATACCCCAAATGATTTCCTCTCATGTGTCCTCACTAGAGATGTTCCATAAGTAGTCTGGTATCTTAATAGGAAACAGGAAAGAATATTCTTTTTCTGAACCTAAAAATCAAAAATAAAGAACCCTTTAAAATATATTGGAGTTGTGTATGTGTGTATCCCTTTAGAGATTTACTCTTACATTTTAAAGTTAATCAAAATGCTCAGAAAAGAAAGTGAACTGACAGTCCAAAGAGATTATTGGAATAATAACAAATGGTTAAAATAGAGATAAGTTAAAAGGGATTGGCACCAGTGAGAAATCTGTGCCTGCATGTCACTTGCTTTGATCCTAGTATTGTTAATATTCTTAGGAAATCTGCATCCAGCCTCTTCAATATTCTTTCACCTCCAGCTCACTTGCTCCCCATTACAGTCGTAAATCCCAGAGTGCTTACACATTGATTCCATATTTTATCTGTGTTTCACAGAACCTTAAATGTCTTGCATGAGAATTGGGCTAAATGTATTGTTTCAATCAGTCTGATCTGTTTCAGAATGGCAATATGTTTACCCCGAAACATTTACAGATTTGTGATGAGTTGGAAGATTATACTGGTGACTGTGAAATGTCTCAGTGCTTTTCTATGCATTTCTTAATGATGCTCCTGTTACCTCACAGAGAAATAAAGAACCTCAGGTTTGGATGAGACCCCCAAAACCATATCATCCAATAGGTAATTTCAAAAGACTCTACTTCTTAACATCCATGACAAGGTATCATACAACCTGTATTGAATGGCCTTTAATAAGGAACACCTCATTACTATGGGAGTCTACTCCATTTTCAGATAGCTGTAATTATTAGGAAATGCCATTCTGCCTCATCCCTGTAGATTAAACTTAAATTTTCATCTCTCTTACTTATACTCATTGCTTCTGGTTCTGCTCTCTAAGGCCAAATAATCTCATAATACCTTTTCATATTCTTAAAATTTCACATTTCACATATTTCTGTTTTCCACTCTGAAGCATTCTCTAATCATTGTGAAAATTGGAAACTCATTACTATATTTCTTTATAAGCAATCCCACTTGCATTCCAATAATGTCTTTCAGAGATCTTCCAAGTTCTCCTCAAAGTATCCGCAGCTGCTGAAAGCCGAATCTGCCAATGTGTGATGAATATGTGAATGGTGAATGGAAATTAGATCATGGAAGATTGTTCAACCATTTTGGAAATACAAATAATAGTGGATTTAAATTTTCTTTTTGTTGTTTTTTCAGATGCCTCGTTGTATTGGAAATCAAACCAGAAGTATAATAGGAAGAGTATTGCAGAGTTAGAAAGCAAAGATATTCTTGAGTATTTCCTTCCTTCTGACTTTCCTTCCCTCCTTTTACCCTTCCTATCTTGTTGCCTCCTTTTTCTCCTCCTTCCTTCCTTTCATTCTTCCTTCTTTTCTTTTTCCTTAATTTCTTTCTTTTCTCCTCTATCTCCTCCTCCTTGTCCTCTTCCTCCTCTTCCTTATTTCATTTCTCAATTTTATCAATTCCTCATATTCTTATACCACTGTTGTCTTTCAGTGTATTTCCCTTCCAATTAAACTTTCTTTCATAATAAAACAGAAATAACCTGCACAAACTTAATGGCTGGTAGTGTATGCATTGCCTAGAACTCAAGGATCTTCATCCATCCAACAAGAAGAAAAAAAATATGTCTCATTACCTGACTTCCATGACTAAGTGGGGCCATTACAATGAATCAGACAACTTTTTAGTGTATGAATAATATGGATAAAATCATTCACATTATTGCAATCATTATGTAATTTAGTCTCCTGATTATTTTACTTTACTCTGCATTGTTTCCACAAGTCTTCCTGTTTCTCTTAAATCCTAATTTTCATTTTTTAATACAATACAGGAAAATTTCATTACATCCACATAATACATCCTGTTCAGTCATTTCTCAAACCTTGAGAATTGAGAATATTTCCACTTTTTTGTATTTGAAAATGTTGTACTATGAACTTTTTGAGATATTTCAGTTTTTGGCCTTCTTGTGGTATGTGCTAAATTGCATGATTATTGCATGAAAATGTGTAGCAACTATAGTGATTTTTTTCTTGCCTGATTAAAAATTGCTTCCCAGTCCATATGGGCTAATTCACAGCTCAGTCAAATCTGTAAGAGTGTCTGTCTTCCATAGATTCTCCAATACTTACTGTTTCAGTCTTTTGTCCTTTTTACCATATTGATGACAATGGGAGATTTGTTTTTATTTTTACTGAAAAGTGTATTTTTTAAAATCAGGAAATCAACCTCTTCTTTGACAAGCATTTGCTCAATTAAATGGCACTAAGAGAATGATATAAAGACAGAATATTTATTACAGATATCTTTTTAGCTTTTCTGTAAGTTCTCACCTTGATATCCTATAGAAAGTTAAAACCTACCTGGTAACTAATGTTGCCACCCAATGAATTATAAAGCCAACTTGAATGACTGAATTTAATAATTAAAACAGACTTATAGAAGTGTTTTGAACATTGCAAATAGTTTTACATAATCTTATTTGAGCTTAACCTCTACTATGTGAGAGGAAGGTGCCATTGTTACCCTCATCTTACAGATGAGGAAACTAAGGTTCAATATGATTAAATAACCTGCCCAAATAACCCTCACCCTAAACTTGTTTGAGGAGAATTTGAACTAAAGTTTTTCTTGTACCAAGGCCAGTATTCTATCCAAAATCTCATGTTTTCTGTAAAATTGTTAGAATATTCAGGGAAAAACACAAAGTAATAGCCTATAATCCACATTTTTATACAGATATTACAAAGGATCTAGATATTTAGGAGACCTTTTTTTTCCTAATAGAATCATGATGTTTGAAATTGTTTTTCAATCCCAAGAGGATGTGAGCCTGAAATTTGAGAAAGAATTTTTATTATCATTTCAAAATTAAAATTTCTTTCTCTTTTTCTTTGTATTTCTCTCTCTCTCTCTCTCTCTCTCTCTCTCTCTCTCTCTCTCTCTCTCTCTCTCTCTCTCTCTCTCTCTCTCTCTCTCTCTCCCTCTCTCTCGCTACCCCATCCCCATGTGTTGTCTATTTCTCTCCCTGACTATATCTGTATCTCTGTCTCCATTTCTTTCCATAACTTTGTCTGTCTCCCTTCCTAGTTCTTTCTCTTCTGTCTCTCTGTTTCTCTTGCTCTCTCCCTCCCTTTCTCCTTACCTTTCTCTGTATCTCTCTTATTTTTCCATTTCATTCTTCCTTGTTTCTGCTGCTTCTTTGTATCCACACACACAAAAAACTAACTCTGAGATATTTGTTCTTTATAGATTAAGTGAGAGACATTATTTTTCCTAGAAGAGTAAAGAAACATAAAAGCCTGTTCAATTTAAAATTCACTTTAAAATACAAAAAAAATGAGAAGAATGCTGATATGCAGCCCCAAGATATCCAATTGACTTCATTTATTGACTCAACTGGGTTTCTTTATACATCCTCTGTCCTCAGGTTGCTGATCCATTTGAAGTCTGGGAAATCAAAAAAGAAATATGTGGAACATGAAATCTTTTTGATGAAGAGGAATTAACCTGCTTCATGCTGGCCACCACCTATGCTCATTCCTCAAAAGCTGCTTCTAGAACAAAGAGAGGCAACTGCTTTTTACTACATTACTCCATATCCCAGAGTTTTGAATTATGTCTGCCTGTAGGACACTGTTGAGTAACCAAAGCAATGAACTCTAATAAGGTCATGTAGCTATAATTAAAAATGACATTTAACAGTAATGATACTACTAATACTAACAACAATAATTATCATTTATTGAATGATTACTATGTGTCAATATCATGCCAAGTGCTTTGCAAATATTAATTCATTTTATCTTCATTAACAAAGCTGGGAGATAGGTGCTGTAAGAGTCTTCAGTTTGTAGTTGGAGAAAATGAGGTAAATGAAGGTTAAATGACTTTCCCAGGGTCACATAGTTAATACCTGTCTGGGTCCAGACTTGAACTCAAGTATTTTAAGGGAAGAGACATGTATTTCTAAAAGTGAGAATACTAAGAAATGATTAGAATGAGGAAGGTCCTATGTATGAGACGATACTTGAGTTGTGATTTGAAGGCACTGTCTGGGATTCTACAAGATACAGATAAGTTGGGAGCACATTATAGACACTAGAACCAAATGTTCAAAGAATTGGAGCTAGGGGATAGAACACAATATATAAAGGAAAGCTCACAGGCGAATTTGAAATGGAAAGTGTATGAAGGGGAATAATGTGATCATAGGAAACAATCATAGATTGCTAACAACTTTTCTAGATTCAGTGCGAATCCTTCCTCTACATGTTCATCTTCCTAATCTCCCTAATTTTTAGAACTTCCTTTCCCACAATTACTTGGATTTACTTTGTCTATTTTTATGTTTATCTGTCATCTATCTATCTGTATATCTATCTATCTATCTATCTATCTATCTATCTATCTATCTATCTATCTATCTATCTGTCTGTCCATCTGTCTGTCTGTCAGTCTATCAGTCTGTCTGTCTGTCTGCCTGTCTATCTATCTGTCTATCCATTCATCTATAAGTTTTTCTTCTCTAATGTGATGAAGGCCCTGGAAGAAAACTTTTTTTTTCTTTCATTGTATCCTCAGGATTGAATATTTCTTATGTGGCAGCCATGCTTTGGCAGTGTTTAAATATCAGACTGAGGCTTATCTCATAGTGGAAATTTCCTTCTTGTGTGTTGTACTACCTGACCATCCATGCTGCTTTTAATTTTCAAACCCTGCGATTGTGTAAATGGTATTGGTATGGCAAATAATGAAATGAGTTAACAGCTGAGTAGTTAAGTATTGGATAGATTGGGAGGCAGAGAGACTGGAAATAGGAAGCTCAGTTAGTTCAGGTTGACTTCATTGGTCCAACTGATACCATGAAAGAAGGTCAAATATGTTTGAATGGAGAGGAGAGGAAGGATAATTGAATAGAGTTTAGATAAAATAGAGAAGACATGACAACCAATTTTACATGAAGATTCAGGAGAAGGTACAGTCAAAATTGATTTCAGTGGTTTGAATCTGAGTGACTAGAAGGATAGTAGTTGCACCTACAGACAAATAAAAGTGTTTAAAGGTTTGATGAATTTTTTTTTTCAGAGTAATAAGAATGAGTTCTACATTGGTATTTGGAATAGTCTATGCTTTGAATTTTTCCAGTTTCTATTTTTTACATTTCTCCTGATGCTGTTCTTTATGTTCTGAACTTTTCCACCAAAATCCTGTCTGTGTTCTTACCCTACAGATGCATCTGCACCTGTAGCCCCATTTCCCATTGTCTATTGTTGATTTCCTGCCTAGAACCTCCATTTGAGGAAGTAAGTGTTCGGATGTGTCATGGCTCCCATCCCTCCCTGGTCCCACTTCACACTCTAAACAACATTTGACCTTCCTCTGCAAGCATATGCACCACTCCACCTCACACGTGAACTTTTTTCAACTCCTTGTAATATGCTATGTTCCTCAATTAAAGTAAAAGTTCCTTAAGGGTAGAGATTCCCTGTTTTTCTTCTTGTATTTCTTTTCTCAGTGCTTAGCACCATACATTATATATTAAAAGTGATTAATAAATGATCTATCTATCCATCTGTCTATCTTTCTGTGTAAGAGCATTATCACTTCATCCGTCATTTTTTGTAATTATACAATCTCCTCAAAGCAATCTAAGCAAAGTGTGTTTCTTCCCTTTGTTATTTCTTTATGGTCCCCTGTCGAAGGAACATAAGAAATAAAATAGTAATATTTCATGCATAAGGGTGAT
Source organism: Bettongia penicillata ogilbyi (assembly GCA_023548195.1). Lineage (NCBI taxonomy): Eukaryota > Metazoa > Chordata > Mammalia > Diprotodontia > Potoroidae > Bettongia > Bettongia penicillata. The sequence goes on along the minus strand of JAJHZJ010000356.1, from coordinate 95,479 downwards.
AACACAAGCAGACAATGGAGCTGTGAGTGAGTCTCTTTCCTAAAGCATAACCCCTACCCCTGTATATAGTCATTTTAACTGACATGAATATCTAAGAAGTCAGAAATTTGAGCTAATTTGCTTAACTAATAGTGAGTCTGCTCATTAAATATGAAAGCAAAAGGGGAAAAATGCTATATTCAACATTGGGCATACAGGTAATTATTTCTTTGCTGCAATGTTTACAGCATTTATTATGACGAGGAAAGAAAGAGAAGCCTTTGCCAAGAAATATTCTCCTTCTCTTGAACCTTCTTGGAACATCTAATGTATACTTATTCTGCTATGTATCCTAGAGGCACTTAGGCTTCACAGTAAGGTATATTTGATATATGCAGTGCCCCTTTCTACTTTACCTTTAACCATAAAATATTCATCACGTTTCTTGAAGCATAGATTAGTTCACTTTCTAAAGCATTACTTTGTCCATCTGTTACCTTGTGTTTAAAATTCCAGTTGGAATTTTGTGGTCATTTTGACTTTCCAGATAGATGCATATTTCTTTTAATTTATTCCAAGAAGTACCAGTACCTTGCATTTAATTTTGCTTAGAATTTTAAAGAAAAAGAAATCAGCTTATAACTTCAATTAAAAGTATTTTTTCTAATAATATACAAAATGGTAAAGCCCTGGGTAGACTTCAGAGTCTTGGGGTGATTCAAAGTAACAAGCATACATGGAAGATTAATCTCAGAGCCTGACTGAGATTTGTTTCATTTACTGCACCCCAAGCCTATGCTTGTTCTTACTTTTAGATTTATTTTAAAAAGTACAGAATGACCATCCCAGAACAGGCTTTTTCCTTAGGAAAGAATGTGTTCACTGGTGATTATGTTGCACTCATGTTGGGGTCAGAGGAGAAGATCCTGTCCCTTCAAAGTCACAGATGTACCTGGAGTCTCATGGGTCAAGATCTCTGACAAATCTGATCATTAAAATGAGTTTAGTGTCGGGAAATAGTGGAGGATTAAGAGTGTTTCTCTGCTGTCTTTAAGAGCACTAGGCTAGGATTGGGGGGGTACAACTGTAGTTTTATTATAGAGCTACTACTACCAGGGGTGACACAGGCTTTGCAGAGTGTGATATATTTAAAGGTTTCTAAACTGACAGGTATCCTGACCATGGTTGTGGAAATCAGAAAGTGTATGTATACTACTCTGTAATGACAATCACTGGCATTTATTCACGTTGTTATATTTAGAGATATTTAGAACTTTTTTTTAAATAAAAATTTATTTATTTAACTTTTTACATTCATTTTCACAAAATTTTGGGTCCCAAATTTTTTCCCCTTTTATCCCCTCTCCCCACCCCAATACATCGAGCAATCTAATTTTCCCTATCACCAATCTGCCCTCTCTTCTATCATCCCTCACTTCTCCTATCCCCATCTTCTCTTTTGTCCTGTAGGGCCAGATGACTGTCTATTCCCCATTGACTGTATTTCTTATTTCCTAGTAGCAAGAACAATACTGAAGAGTTGTTCCTAAAACTTTGAGTTCCAAATTCTCCCCATCCCTCCCTCCCCACCCATTCGCTTTGGGAAGGCAGGCAATTCAATATAGGCCATATCTGTGTAGTTTTGCAAATGACTTCGATAATAGTCGTGTTGTGTAAGACTAACTGTATTTCGCTCCATCCTATTTTGCCCCCCCCATTGTTTCTATTCTGTCTTTTGATCCTGTCCCTCCCCAAGAGTTTTGACTTCTAATTGCTCCCTCCTCCCATTGCCCTCACTTCCATCATCCCCCTCCCCCCCTTGCTTATCTCCTTCTCCCCCACTTTTCTGTATTGTAAGATAGATTTTCATACCAAAATGAGTGTGCATTTTATTCCTTCCTTTAGTCAAATGTGATGAGGGTAAACTTCTTGTTTTTTTTTCTCAGCTCTCCTCTTTTTCCCTCCACTAAAAAGTCTCCTGCTTGCCTCTTGAATGAGATATAATTTACCCCTTCCCATTTCACCCTCTTTCCTCTCACTGCATTTCTCTCTCACCTTTTCCCTTAATTTCTTTTAAGATATGGTCCCATCCTATTCAATTCACTCTGTGCTCTCTGTCTCTGTATGTTCGTGCATGTGTGTATGTGTGTGTGCATGCATGCGTGTACACGTGTGTGTGTGTGGTCCCACCAACTACCCAGATACCGAAAAGTTTTAAGAGTTACAAATATTGTCTTTCCATGTAGGAATGTAAACAGTTCACCTTTGGTAAGTCCCTTATGACTTCTCTTTGCTGTTTACTTTTTCATGCTTCTCCTCACTCTTGTGTTTGAAAGTCAAATTTTCCCTTCAGCTCTGGTCTTTTCATCAAGAATGCTTGAAAGTCCTCTGTTTCATTGAAAGACCAGATTTTGCCCTGAAGTATTATACTCAGTTTTTCTGGGTAGGTGATTCTTCGTTTGAGTCCTAGTTCCTTTGACTTCTGGAATATCCTATTCCATGCCCTTCGATCCCTTAATGTAGAATCTGCTAGATCTTGTGTTATCCTGACTGTATTTCCACAATACTGGAATTGTTTCTTTCCAGCTGCTTGCAATATTTTCTCCTTGACCTGGGAATTCTGGAATTTGGCCACAATGTTCCTAGGAGTTTCTCTTTTTGGATCTCTTTCAGGTGGTGATTGATGGATTCTTACTTATTTTGCCCTCTGGTTGTAGAATCTCAGGGCAGTTTTCCTTGATAATTTCATGGAAGATGATGTCTAGGCTCTTTTTTTGATCATGACTTTCAGGTAGTCCCATGATTTTTAAATTGTCTTTCCTGGATCTATTTTCCAGGTCAGTTGTTTTTCCAAAGAGATATTTCACATTCTCTTCCATTTTTTCATTCTTTTGGTTTTGTTTGGTGATTTCTTGGTTTCTCAGAGTCATTAGACTCCATCTGTTCCATTCTAATTTTGAGAGAACTATTATCTTCACTGAGCTTTTGAACCTCTTTTTCCATTTGGGTAATTCTTCTTTAGAAAGCATTCTTCTCCTCATTGGCTTTTTGAACCTCTTTTGCCAATTGAGTGAGCCTATTTTTCAAGCTGTTATTTTTTTCAGCATTTTTTTAGGTCTCTTTACCAAGGTATTGACCTGCTTTTCATGCTTTTCTTGCATCTCTCTTATTTCTCTTCCCAGTTTTTCCTCCACCTGTCTAACTTGATTTTCCAAATCCTTTTTGAGCTCTTCCATGGCCTGAGCCCACCGGACATCCACCTCGGATGTCTGGGATACAGAGGCCCCAACCTTCACATCTTTCCCTGATGGTAAGAATATTTCTTCGTCATCAGAATTGAAAGGCGGGAACATCTGCACCCCATCAAAGTAGCTCTCTATGGTCTTATTTTTCTTCCTTTTTCTGGGCATTTTTCCAGCCAGTTACTTGACTTCTGAGATTCCTGTCCACCCCTGCCTAGTTCCGCCCAGCTAGTGCTTAGGTCTGACATTCAAATGGGCTTTCAGCAGGTGGGCGGGGCTGCTATTCATTGTGAGCTTAAGTTCTGGTGCTTGGGTGGGGGCAGGGCCGCCTCTCAGGCTCAGTTCCCTCAGGGGCTTTATGCAGAGACCTTCAGTAATGGGGTGGTTGGGGCAAGGGCCATCTCCTAGGCTCAGCTCCCTCAGGGGGTTTATGCAGAGACCTTCAGTAATGGAGCGGGTGGGGCAGGGCCACCTCCCAGGCTCAGTTCCCTCAGGGCGTTTATGCAAAGACCTTCAGTAATGTCCCTGAACTTCTACCTGCTGGTCCGGGAGTCCTGGGGGCAGCCAGCACTGTCTCTGCTGCTGCCTCTGCTGCTGCCTCTGCCTCCTCAGGGGGCCAGAGTCACAAAGACACCCTGCTCCCCTCTCGGCAAGCCCAGACATTTCTCTCACTGACCTGTAGCATCTGTGGGCGGAGGTACCTTCCTGGCCACTGGAAATTCTGTCCCTGAAGCCTGCTCAGATCTGCTCCTCTGGGGCTGTGACCAGGGCAGCTCAGGAGTGGGCTCTGCTTTCCGGGGCGTGACGGACCTTGGGGACAGCTCTCCAGGGCTCCCTGGAATGAAAATCTTTTCCACCATGTTTCTGCGCACCTTGCAGTGATCCAGAATTTGTGGGGAATTCTTCTTGCAGGAAATATATGAGCTGTAGGTTCGGAGCTAGCATACGTGAGTCTTTCTACTCCGCCATCTTGGCTCAACCTGTCCAGACATTTTTAAGGCAGTTCTGAAATCATCATTATATATGCCCTCATTTTACATGTAACTCTTTGTTCTTTGAAGCGGAAGTACAATATGGTGGCCCCTCAAGTCTATATCATTGCCTCCTCTTTTGTTTTTGGTAACTTCTATTGGATGAAAAGTGAGGAAGACAATCACAGCCATTCTAAGTCCTCAGGAAAATTTCTAAGATTTCTTGCAGAAGTTTGATCCTCTACCTAAATGGTACTTCTGCTTTTATCTTTCTATTAACCTTTGCCTCTTTGTGATTGAAGCAAAGAGTAGGTTACTATAAACATTTGTTTAAAGTAGCTGCAGGGTGTATTTAAGTCTTTGCTGATCAAAAAAGGAAGTTGAGGAAAGAGAAGATCATTTTTTAAAACTTCCTTCTCTCTTGAAGTATATGGGAATAACTGGTAGCATCAACCAGCTCTTCTGTTCAGAGCTGCTTAAAGGGTACAGCTATTGCTTTCACTATGCTTCTACGGGTAAAGTCAAGCCCCCATACAATCAGAGTAGGTTTCTTAGTTCTGATTAATTAATTGATTGATTAATTCACTGAACAAGTTTCTTTCTAAGATAACTACTTTCAAGGGATTGTTGGGAAATCAGCAATCCATGGACTCTCACACTTGCATGTGAATGAAGTAAAAGGATAAAAGAAAGAAGGAAAAATTATTTCTTAAATGCTTGAAGTGCATCAAATATAAATTTTATGAATTCGATGAAATCCTTGTCCTCAATAAGATCATATCTCAATGTGGAAAAATATACATATGTTTATGGGTGTCTTGGTCAGGGAATGACACTTGTCCAGAAAACTATGGGTGCTGAGTGGGACCCTAGAGGAAGGAGGGAGTGGGGGAGACAACATCAGGGCAAAAAAGTTATCATAGACATTATGGAGAAGAAGGGTCAAAGTCCTTACTACTTGGACTAGCATGATTTGCTCCATTACAAATATTCTTAGTTATTAGTCTTTGAAGTTTTTGTCTTAAGACTTTGAATACAATAGGAAAATTATTTACATGGATTGTGAAGGTTTATAAAAAGGCAACTAAAGTCCCTGGGAAAACTCGAATTCATATAAATTTCACATGTATAATTGTTGGCAAGTGTTATTTGGAAGCACCATACCTATATTATTTCACTGCATACTCATTCACTGTCAGTCAACAGGAATTTATTAAGCATTTACTATGTTTCAGGTATTAGGGAAGCAAAAATAAAAGCAAAACAAAAGAACACAAAACAAAGAAAGACAGTCACTCTCTTCAAGCACATCACAATTTATTGATAACTTGCAAACAACTGTGCACAAACAAGGCATACACAGGAGAAAATAGAGCTAATGTTAACAGAAGGCACTAAGATGAAAGAGAAATGTGAAAGGTCTCTGAAGAATGTATATGGCTGCTTTAAGTTCCCTAAGAAATGGAATCTTAAACAAACCCAATGAAACTAAGATTAGGATGGAAGCAGAAAGCTGAGAAAGAATTTTTGCAACTAGTGTCTGTGATAAAGGCCTCCTTTCTAAAACATATAGAGAACTGAGTCAAATGTACAAGAATATAAGTCATCCCACAATTGATAAATGGTCAAAGGATATGAACAGGCAGTTTTCAGGGGAAGAAATCAAAGCTATCTATATTCATATGAAAAAAAAGCTCTAAATCACTATTGATTAGAGAGATGCAAATCAAAACAACTCTGAAGTACCACATCACACCTATCAGACTAGATAACATGACAAAAGAGGATGATGATAAATTTTAGAGAAGATGTGGGTGAGTTGGAACACTAATTCATTGTTGGTGGAGCTGTGAGCTCATCCAGGCATATTTGAGAGCAATTTGGAACTCTGCCCAAAGGGGTACAAAAGTGTGCATACCCTTTGACTCAGAAATACCGCTTCTAGGACTGTGTTTCCAAGAGATTGTAAAAATGTGAAAGGGTCCCACATGTACAAAAATATTTATAGCAGCACTCTGTGGTGGCCAAAAACTGGAAATCAAGGTCATGCCCATCAACTTGGGAAGGGGTGAATAAATTACAGTATATGAATATAATGGAATATTATTGTGCTATAAGAAATGATGAACAAGAAAACTTCAGAGAAGCCTGAAAAGATTTATATGAACTGGTGCTGAGTGAAAGGAGAAGAACCAAGAGTATTTTATACACAGCAACAAGCTACAGTGTGTGAGGATATTTTCTATTAGGCTTAGAACTTCATTGCAATGAGACAACTTAAAAAATTCCCAATGGTCAGTTACGGTAAAATGCCTTCCACATCTGAAAAGAAAAAAACTATGAAATTTGATCACAGAATGTAGGAGATGATTTTCTTTTGTATCACGTTTTGGTTTGTTTTATGCTTTCTCCCATTCATTTTAATTCTTCTATGCAACATGATTAAGGTGAAAATGTATTGAATAGGAATGTACGTGTAGAACCCATATAAAATTGTATGCTGTCTCAGGGAAGGAGGGGGGAGGGAGTTGGGACGGAGGGTGAAGGAGGGGGAAAAATATCTAAGTTATATGGAAGTGATTGTAGAACACTGAACACAATAAAATAATAATAATAGTTAAAAAGTGGATATTAGTTGTGTGAAGAGAGTTAAATGAGGACAAACATTGTGAAGAGAATTTCCAAATTTTCAGTATTAATAATAATTAAATTGCTATTTAGGGAAGTATGGGAAAAATCCAGACCTGCAATTCCATCTTTGAGAAGAACTTCCAATATAGAAGTTTTATCCACCTGTACAGGTTAGTAACTCCTATATGATCCACCAATTCAGTTGCTTTGGTTACTGATAGGATAAATGACTTGCCTATGGTCATATAGCTTAATTTCAGGGTCTTCCTTCTATTAATGAATATATATATATATATAAAATTTGATATTTATACTTCTATTTATGTGTATATGCACATACATATATGCACATGTGCATGCACATACATAAAAACGCATACATATATTTATACTCATGTATGATGTGTATGTGTGTTTTGTGCATACATGCATACAAATGCACATATACACATACATATATGCATGTATGTATGCATTATATATATTTACATTACACCTACACATATACATATACACACATATCTGCATGTTGTCTTCCCAAGTAGTTTGCAAGTTCCTTGAGGACAAGGATTGTTGCATCTATGCCTTTTCTGTATCCTCAGTGCTTAACATATTTCTTGGCATGTATGTTTATTGATTGATTGATATGATATTGTCAGGGCTTAGACCCACATCATAGTAATTTTTAAGCCACAGTACTGTTTGATGCCTCCCTTTAGTAGTAGAGAATTTTTTAAAAGAATTTTAAAATATTTAGACAAAGAATTCTCTCTCTCCTCTCTCTCTCTCTCTCTCTCTCTCTCTCTCTCTCTCTCTCTCTCTCTCTCTCACTCTCTCTCTCACTCTCTCTCACTCTCTCTCTGTCTCTCTCTCTCTCTCTCAAAAATGAATACCTCTATCAAATTTCTGACAGAAATTCAGTCACATTCACTTAGAGGTTTACAATCTTCCAATTCACTTCAAATATTCAAATAGAAGGGAAAGAATTTCCTGATGGATTGGGAGGGCATATATTGTTTGTAGACAGACTGTTTTGTAGGTTTTCACTACAAACAAACCCCTATCTAGGGTTCTATCATTTTTCTAATGAAGCACCTTCAGAAGGGGGAATAGCAAAGAGGGAGAAATCTGGTGCAGATTCTCTGTCTTCTAAATATGATTCCCCCTCCTCCAAGTGCTTAGTTCAAAGTCTAGCACATGGCAGGCACAGTAGTAGTTTGCTAATACTACTTTCCTTTCTCTGAACTTCCTTAAATTTTCTATTTTATTCCACTCACCAAGCAATCGATTATCAAGTATTTATGAAGCACCTAATTCATCCCTTACACTATGATAGGTGTTAAGGGTGTAAATACAAAGAATGAAACAATCCCTATTTTTAAGTAATCACATTCTTTTTGGATAAAAATGCATGTATTTCTGTATACTTAAAGCAACTAGCTGGATAACTGGATAGAGCAATGATGCTGGAATCAGAAATAATTGAGTTCAAATATGGTCTCAGATGATCCCTAGCTTTGTGACCCTAGGCAAATCAGTTTATATAGCTGTCTCAGTTTCCTCATCTGTAAGATGGAAATCATTATAACACCTACCTTGCAGTGTTGTTGTAAATTTTAAATTAAATATTAATTGTGAAACAACATATAAAACAACATAAAGCATTCTTATAATCCTAGCTATTATTAATAAATAGATATAGATATAGATAAATAAATAGATATAGATATAGATAGATATAGATAAATAAAAACTCAACAAGGAAGGGAAAACACTGGCTATTTAGGGGAATAATAAACATTAAATATTTCTAATTTGTTTTATATGAAGTAGGTTTCCGATTACAATTACATTGAAAGATCTTCAATCTTAGAGGGCAAGGTTTATATTTCTCTTTATTTATTATTAATTTGGGAGGAAGGATATATTCTATGAGGTGTCAAACAATTCCTTAGTGGAGCTAGTCAAGAAATAAACAATGCAGAGTCAGTTGAAGAGAAGAATAAAGATTTCTCAGAGTCCATATCATCCAACTCCCTGCTGACCAAGTATTCCTTGTAAGGGTGAAATCATTCTGGGGTAAGTGGAGTCTTTGCTCATAAACTTCCTGTCATGGGGCAAACCATTATCTTCCAAATGCATATCCCTTCCCTGGGAATTATTTTCTTCCAAAAAGGGGGGTGGGGAGATTAGCTCTCATGTCTATGCACACATTTGAGAGTTTCCTGATTAAATATTATTGTTTTCATTGATTCCTTTTAGTCCAATCCGAATGCTCAGCATAGGCAGTATGGAAGCAATACTTTCATTTTTGAAAGTTAAGGCAAGTAACAAGCATTTATTAGTCACTTATTATGTTCTAGGGGCTAAGCACTGGGGCACAATGTGATAAAATTAAAGGCAGTTACTCTTTTCAAGGAACTTTCATTCGGATGGGGAAAGACAGCAGACCAAAGGCTGAGAAGTGAAAAGCATGAATTAAGAGTGGGTTGATTAGCATGCTGAGGAATAGTGTTATTGGATGGAAAGCCAATAATAGGGGCAGGAGTCGAGTAAAGGATGGTCAGCCTAAACCCCTCTTTAAAATGTTGGCTTCAGGAGGAGCTCATGAAAGGTATGGTAGAGAGATGTTCTAGAGCAAGAAGGTCAAGCAGAGTGGAGGGAAGGCTGGATACTACAAGCTAAGGGAGGCTCAGGTACTAAAAGGAATTTCAAGGGGTGATGTCAGCTGAGAATTGATGTCAAAGTCCAGAAGCATAAACGAAAGGGAAATAGCTTAAGTGTGTCCAATCAATCCAGAAAGGAAGCACATGGGCCCCACGATGACTTGCATGATTGCCATCAAGAGAGCAGTTTAGTGAGCCTGAGGGATTCATCACCAGATTCACTGTTACATGAAATCTTAATGACCATACAACTAATTGTCAAAAATTTATGATCTGTGCCGGTTGACAGTTATTTGCTAAATTCCTTCTACATCCTAATGCCTGGGAGGCTCTACTGAGATTACAAAGAAAAAGAGGATTACAGTTTTTGTGCCTCTAGCTTAGTGCTATCAGAAGTAACAAATGGACACATGAAATTACATACAAAATATTTACAAAGCATATCCACAGTAATTTCAACATGGTAGCACTTATAATGGGGGAATAAGAAAAGCTCACCTATAGAAAGGGGTGGTGCTGGTATTCCCACACTGCAGCCATCATAAATCCTTGGAGAATTAAATGATGTAGTAGATAGAACGATGATGCACTTATAATAGAGGATACTCTGAATTTTAATCTTAATCATTTGTCAATAGTTTATTAGATATCTAACACCGAGCAAGTCCATTAGCCTCTTTCTGCTTCAATTTCTTCAACTTTAAAATGTGGGTAACAATTATACCTAAGCAACAGAGCTGTTTTTAGGGTAAAACCACAAATTATATGTAAACTTCTTTGTAAATATTAAAGTCCTATATAAATGTGAACCAGAGGACCTTTTGGGGACATCACTACAGTCAAATTACAGTCAAATAGTTTTAAAAAAGAACAAACTTCTAAGGAATCACTCTAAATTCTACAAAACTTGGGAAGCACATTTATTGGAAAGATCCATTCAAAATTCTTTTTGGCAATTAATTACTTCAGTTAACATAGATGCTTTTCTACCTATTCCACCTTGGAGATACTAATATATTGGATGAATATTTTTATGTATGAACTTTGAGAGAATTTCTTAATTATCTCTGGTGCAAACATTGCTATAATGTACATATCTACCTGGTATAGATATATACCATTGCAAAAGTTAGTGAATTTCATCTATTTGGGAAGGGAAAGCTACTTTCATTGGGGGATTTTTTTTTTATACTTTTCTTTCCACCCATTGTTTTCACTCTAAAACTAGAAGATTGGGGACCTAAACCAATAAGAACTCATATTTATAGTCCTTCATTAGAGCCCTGCTAAAATATCTCTTTGTGCTGTGGAAGTAGCTATGGAAAATGACAGAGACAGTATCTTGTACGATAAAGAGCAAGGGATGTAGAGACATAGTCTCACAGCTTTAGGTCTAGAATGTATCTCAGAGGCCATGAAGTCCAACCTTTCTCATTGAAGCGTGAGTACATTGTGTTTTGTAGAACTGAAGTGAGCCTCAAAGTCATTGATTTATTGGATTACTCATCTATTCTAAGTCCTTCACTTTATATATGAGGAAACCAATGCCCAAGATAGCTGAATTGCTTGGCCAAAGGTCAGATTTATAAATGTCAGAGGTAGTACATGAACTTTCTCTCTTCATTTTGAGTACCCTCTCCACTCTGAGTACCCTCTCCACTCCACTTTGGTGTTCATCACTAGAAGCCTTTAGATATAAGCTGAATTGCTACCAGTTAAGGTTATTGGAATGGGGATTCTTTTTCTCATACCTTTTAGATTGATATGCTTTGGCGTCTTTTCTAACTTTGAGATTCAAAGATTTTATGGAATAAAAATGACTATTTGTAAGTGGAAATACAAATTTCTAGATTAAGAGCTAGAAAGAGACTTGAAGATCATTCAAGTCAATCCCTTTGTTCTCTAAGTTGTGCAGATGAAGAAACGTAGGTAGAGACAGAAGGAAAGACTTGTCTCAGGTCACAAGGTCAGGATAAATTTGAACCAACATTGAACCCCACATTTCTGAGCACCATATCCTGATCTTAAAAACCTAGTAGCATTAATGGAATAATATCCAACAATTTCCCTGTATTTGATCCTCAGAAAGATCAAGTAATTCATATCCTTGTTGACTCTTGTTTTCATAGTATGGTTTTGATGGGATGTGAGACCCTAATGTAACCTCTCAGACTATTAGACTTCATTTATCTTTAACAAAGAAGATCATAAATCAAATCATCAATACAATGCTGAAACATTCCCTCCTTTTATTATTAAAATATGTAGAAAGCATACCTGTCACAAAATAATTATTTTTTTAGTTTAATACTCTTGAAAAGGACATAGTTCATAGTTTTGACTTGTAACTTCGCTTAAACTAATTACAAAATATCATCTCAAAAATCAACTTAAAGGACAGATACTAGAAGCTGGCTGTAATTCTGTCTTCAGGGAACATCCTGCACTACCACCTTCTAATGAACTCTGCTACACTGGAAATAATGGCATACAGACTGTCCCTTTTAGCGATATCAGGTAAACTTAGGTCTTGGCTCTGAGCCCTTGGGGACTCATGGATGAACTTTTTAGTAAATGAAATTATTAAGTAAAATGTGTTTTTATTAATCACGTTATCTTAAACATAAATATTCATTTAATAGAATAGCAAAGCACCGTAGAAACTGTAGCAAGTGAGAAAGGCTAATCTTTCACCTTCCTAGTCTTCTTTCACAACATAGTTAATACTTTTTAGTCAATGGGATCTTGTTTGATTCATGGAGAATATTATGATTATGATAAAATTGTAATTAGTTTTTTAATTAACGTGGAATTGAAAATACTGGAAAGGTGACACTTTTATTTTCAAAAGTCAATGCAGCACTATATAATTTCTGAACCCATCTTTGGAGAATGACTATCTACAGAGGTTTTGTTTTTTTTTGTATCTCAAGAGAATCAAGAGATTTGATTTTCAAATGGTAAAATTGAAAGCTTTATTTCTATTCATTCGGGACAAAATAAAATTAACTAGTGCAAATATTTTTGTATTAAATCAATGAAAGACCAATGGTTTTGTTTCCATGATCATCTTCTTCAAGATGCTATTTTTTTCCAGTCATGAGAAGATATCTTCACCCTTAGATGTTGTATAGATGGATTGCCGACTTTATGAGTAACATTAACATAAAAATCCTCATTTTTTTTTCCTCAATGGAGGTATAAATTCACCCCAGGATGAATGAATCAATCAACAGTTTTCACTGTTTCTCAGTCTTTATTTTCAGTAAGTTCTATCCCATTGCCAAATGGTGATTTGTCAGAAAGCTAGATCTTCTGAGGCTGTTTTAGCAAAGAATAAACTTGGGTAAATCAAGGAGGGGGGCAGTATTCCCTGTTGAATTACTGTCTTGTTGTGGTGAAGGAGCTTGTATAGTTCAATGATATTATAACCCTGCAAGGTTAACAAAGATGTACAGGTCAGAGTAGAAAATTCTGATAAAAACCAAACCACTGGAGAGGAAAATGGTAAACCAATTCATAATCTTTATCAAGAAAACTGCATGGATAGCATTAAAATAATAAAAGATATGATGCTGGAAGATGAGCTCTTCAGATCAAAAGGTATCCAACATACCACTAAGGAAGAGCATAGGATAGCTACAAGTAGCTCCAGTGCTATTGAAGTGGCTGGACCAAAGCTAAAAGAAACCTCAACTGAGTATACATCTGATGTTGAAAGTAAAGTTTGATGCACTAAAGTTCAATGTTGCATAGGAACCTGGAACTTAAGATATTTGGCCCAATGTATGTGGTCAAACAGAAAAAAGTAGAATTGGACAAGCATAGAAGGGGATACAAAAATCCACCAAAGAAAACAACTTCTTAGAAAGTACAATTGGTCAAATAGAAAAGAAAGTACAAAAGCTAACTGAGGGAAACAACTCCTTAAGAGTTAGAATTGGGCAAGTGGAAGCTCATGAGTTAATGAGACATCAAGAAAACAATGAAACAAATTCCAAAGAATGGAAAACAAAAACAGAAGAAAATGTAAAATACCTAATGGGGAAAACAAATGACCTAGGAAATAGATAGAGGAGAGACAATATCAAAATCATTGGGCTATCTGAGTGCCATAATCAAAAGGAGGACTTGGACAGTATCTTTCAAGAAAATATCCAGGAAAACTGCCCTGATAGTCTAGAATAAGGGGACAAAATAGGAATTGAAAGCATCTATTGATCCCCTCATGAAAGAGATTCCAAAATAAAAACTCAAAGGAACATTATAACCAAACTTCAGAACTATCAGGTCAAAGAAAAAATATTGAACATGACCAGAAAGAAACAACTCAAATACTGGGGAGCCACAATCAGGATTACATATGACTCAGAAGCTGCAACATTAAAAGATTGGGGGTCATGGAACATGATATTCCAGAAGGCAAAGGAACTGGAACTACAACCAATAATTACTTACTTGGTGAAATTAAGCATAATCAATTAAGGAGAAAAAAGAGTCATTCAATAAATTAGCAGTATTTCAAACTTTCATAAGAAGAGCAGAATTAAACCAAAAATTTTATCTCCAATATAAAGATATAAAACAAGAATAAACAAGTAAACCGATAAAACAAAATATAAGGGATTCAATAGACCTAAACTGTTTATATCACTACATGGGAAGATGATACTTCTAATTCTTAAAAATGTGTCATTAATAGAACAGCTAGAAGAAATATACAAAGAATTCAGGTATAAGATTAATTTATGAGAATGGCATAAGATAACTAAGGGATGAGAAAGAGGATCCGAGCTCAGAAGGAAAGCAGACATAGAATAGGTAAATTATGAAGAGACATGAAAAACCTATTACACTGGAGGGAAAGATGGGAAATTGGGTGATAGGCATCCTTGAACTTTATTCTCATAAGTATTGGCTCAAACAGGAAATGATATCCACAGTGAGCTGAATTTAGAAATCTGTCTTGCATGAAAGGAAAGTAAGAGAGGATATTAATTAAAGAGGAGGGGAAAATGACCAAAGGGAGGACAGAGCAGAGTAGATGGGAGACAGAAGTGAAATACTGGTGAGGAAAGAAAGAGTGGAAGGATAGAGATGATAGAGAAGAGGAAAACATAGGATACAAGGAAATATACAGTTAGTAATCATAACAGTGGATGTGACTGGGATGAACTCTCCCATAAAACAGAAGTGTATAGCAGAATGGATCAAAGATCAGAATCCTACTTGAACACTTGAAGTTCAGAGACACACACAGAGTAAAGATAAAGGGCTGGAGCAGAATCTATGATGCATCAGTTGAAGTAAAAAAAAATTAGCAGGGTTGATAATTCTGATCTCAGACAAAGCAAATGTAAAAAATTGGCCCAATTAAATGAGATAGGGAAGTAAACTGCATTTTGCTAAAAAGTACCATAGGAAATGATGCAATACCAATATTAAACATGTATGCAACAAATGATATAGCATTCAGATCCTTAAAGGAGAAGTTAAGTGAGTTACATGAAGAAATAAACAGAAAAACTATACTAGTGGGGACATAAATTGTCCCTACTCAGAATTCAATAAATCCAACAAAAAAAAATAAACAAAAAAGAAACTAAGGAGGTAAATAAAATATTAGAAAAGTTAGATATGGTAGACCCTTTGAAGAAAACTAGGAAGAGAAAGGAATATAATTTTTCTCTTGCTGCCACACATGGCATCTAAACAAAAATTGACCATGTACCAGAGCATAAATCCCAAAATAAAATGTAGAAAGGCAGAACTATTAAATGCATTATTTTCATATCATAATGCAAAAAATATCACATTCAGCAGATGACAGTGCAAAGATAGATGAAAAATTCATAGGACAGTCAATAACTTAATCGTAAAGAATAACTAGTTTAAAGAACAAATCATAGAATAAATCATTAATTTCATTAAAGAGACTCACAACAAAGAGATAATTCACCAAAATTTATGGGATACCGGCAAAGAAGGACTTAGGGGAACTAGAGTTCTCCAAATTCTTACAGGAACAAAATTGAAAAAAAAAACAAATAAAAGAATTGAGCATGCATCTAAAAAATGGAAAAGAAGAACATATTGAAAATCCCCAGTCAAACACCAAATTGAAAACCCTGAAAATCAAAGGTGAGATTAGTAAGATTGAAAACAGAAAAAAAAGGTGAGCTAATAAATCTAGGAGTTGTTTTTTTTTAAATAATATATTCATTTCAGTTATTTTTAATGCTCTACAATCACTACCATAAAACTTAGACTTTTCCCTCCCTTACCTACCCCCCAGCACCCCACTTCCTCCCCAAGAAGGCATACAATTCTATATAGGATCTACATATACCTTCCTATAGAATACATTTTCATAATAGTCATGCTGCGTAGAAGAAATAAAATAAATGAGAGAAATCATATAACAAATCAAAACTTAACCACACACACACACACACACACACACACACACACACACACACACAAGATCTACTACATTCTGAGATTGAACTCCATAGCTCTTTCTCTGAATGTGGAAGGCATTTTGCTCAGAAGCACATTGGGAATTTTTTTCTTTTTTTTTTATGTCCTTATATTGCTATGAAGATCCAAGGCTACCAGAAAAAACTCTCACACACTGTGGTCATTGCTGTGAACAAAGTTCTCCTGGTTCCACTCCTTTCAGTCAGCATCAGATCATGTAAGTCTTTCCAGGCCTCTCTGAATACTTCTTGTTCATCATTCCTTATGGCACAATAGTATTCCATTTTACACACACACACACACACACACACACACACACACACACATACACATACACACACACACAAATATATATATATATATATATATATATACCATAATTTATTCAGCCATTCCCCAATTGATGGACATCCCCTTGATTTCTGGCTTTTGGCAATTACAAACAGTGCTACTATAAATATGTTTGTACATGTGGGACCCTTTCCCATTTTTATGATTTCTTGGGGATACAGTCTTAGAAGCA
Organism: Bettongia penicillata ogilbyi; assembly: GCA_023548195.1. Taxonomy (NCBI): domain Eukaryota; kingdom Metazoa; phylum Chordata; class Mammalia; order Diprotodontia; family Potoroidae; genus Bettongia; species Bettongia penicillata. The sequence goes on along the minus strand of JAJHZJ010000356.1, from coordinate 78,987 downwards.
TTATTGCTAGGTCAAAGGGGTGCACATTTTTGTAGCCCTTTTGGCAGAGTTCCAAATCGCTCTCCAGAATGGTTGGATGAGCTCACAGCTCCACCAACAACGAATTAGTGTTCCAACTCTCCTACATCCTCTCCCACGTTTATCAATCGAATCAGTGTGATGTGCTATCTCAAAATTGTTTTGATTTGTATCTCTCTAATCAAAAGTAATTTAAAGCATATTTTTATATGATTATAGATATCTTTAATTTCTTTCTCTGAAAATTGCCTGTTCATATGTTTTGACCATTTATCAACTGGGGAATGACTTGTATCATACATTTGACTCAGTTTTCTATATATTATGCAAATGAGGCCTTTATTCCCGAGATTAGCTGTAAAAGTTCTTTCCCAATATACTACATCCCTCTGAATTTTGGTTGCCTTGGGTTTGGTTGTGCAAAAACTTTTCAGTTTAATGTAATCAAAATTATTCATCTTGCACTTCATAAAGCTTTGTACCTCTTCTTTAGTCAAAAATCTTTCCTTTTCCAAAAATTTGATAAATACACTATTCCTTGCTCCTCCAGTTTATCCATAGTATCTATATTTGTATAAAGATCATCTACCCATTTGGACTTTATTCTTCTGTGGGTTGTAAGCCATGGGTCTATGTCTAGTTTCCACCACAATGTTATCCAGTTTTCCCAGTAATTTTTGTTGAACAGTGAGTTCTTATCCCAGAACCTAGAGTGCTTAGGTTTATAAAACAGGAGATTGCTATATTTATTACCTACTGTGTCTTGAGTGCCTAGTCTATTACACTTACCTACCCTTCTGTTTCTTAGCTAGTACCAAGTGGTTTTGATAATTGCTGCTTTATAATACAATTTGAGATCTTGTAGTGCTAGGCCACCTTCCCTAGCATTTCTTTTCATTAGTTCCTTTGATGTTATGGACCTTTTGTTCTTCCAGGTAAATTTTGATATTATTTTATACAGCTCTAGAAAATAATCATCTGATAGTTTAATTCGTATGGCACTAAATTAATTTAGGTAGAATTCTCATTTTTATTATATTATTTATATTATATTTATTTATATTATTATATTATATTGTTTATATTATTATATTCATATATTTATTTTATATATTTATATATTATATTATAATATATTATACAATGTGTTATATGTGTTATTATAATATGTATAATATATTTATACATTATATATTATATACATTTATATACTATATGTATTTATTTTATAACATTATTTATTATTTATTTATATTGACTCGGCCTACCCATGAGCAACTGATGTTTTTCCACTTGGCTTAGATCTGACTTTATTTGTGTAAAAAGTGTCTTGTAATTGTGTTCATATAGTCCCTGGGTTTGTTTTGGCAGGTAAACTCCCAAATATTTTATGGTGTCTACCCTAGCTTTAAATGGGATTTCTCTTTCTATCTCTTGCTGTTGGACTTTGTTATTAATATATAGGAATGCAGAAGATTTGTGCGGGTTTGTTTTGTAACCTGCAACTTTGCCAAAATTGCTTATTATTTCAAATAGTTTTTTAGTTGAATCTATAGGATTCTCTAAGTATATCATAATATCATCTACAAAGAGTGATAACTTAGTTTCTTCTTTGCCTGTTCTTACTCCTTCAATTTCTTTATTTTGTCTAATTGCTACAACAAATATTTCCAGTACCATATTGAATAATAGTGGTGATAATGGACATCCTTGTTTCACCCCTGATCGTACTGGAAATGCATCTAGCTTATCTCCATTACATATAATGCTTGCCAAAGGTTTCACGTAGATAGTGCTTATTATTTCATGGAAAGTTCCGTTTATTCCTGTGTTCTCCAGTGTTTTTAACAGGAATGGGTGTTGTATTTTGTCGAAAGTTTTTTCTGCATCTATTCAGATAATTATGCAGTTTTTGTTAGTTTTGCAGTTGATATGATCGATAATGCTAATAGTTTTGCTAATATTGAACCAGCCTTGCATTCCTGGTATGAATCCCACCTGATCGTAACATATTATTCTTGTGATAAGATGCTGTATTCGTTTTACTAAAATCTTATTTAAAATTTTTGCATCTATATTCATTAAAGAAATTGGTGTAAAATTTTCTTTCTCTGTTTTGTCTCTTCGTGGTTTAGGTATCAAAACCACATTTGTATCATAGAAAGAATTTGCGAAGACTCCTTCATCCCTAATTTTCAAAAATAGTCTATATAGTACTGGAATTAACTGTTCTTTAAATGTTTGACAGAATTCACTTGTAAATCCATCTGGTCCTGGAGATTTTTTCCTAGGGAGTTTATTGATAGCTTGTTCAATTTCTTTTTCTGGGATAGGGTTGCTTAAATATTCAACTTTCTCTTCTGTTAATCTGAGCAATTTGTATTTTTTAAAATACTCATCTATCTCATTTAGATTGTCGAATTGGTGGGCATAAAGTTCGGCAGAGAAATTTCTAATTATTGTTTTAATTTCTTCATCATTGGAAGTGAGTTCACCCCTTTCATTTGCAATTGGATTTTTTCTGTTTTTTTAGTCAAATTGACCAAAGGTTTATCAATTTTATTAGCTTTTTCATAAAGTCAACTATTGATTTTATTTATTAATTCAATAGTTTTCTTTATTTTAATTATGTTAATCTCTGCTTTGGTTTTCATTATTTCCAATTTGGTATTTACTTGGGGATTTAAATTTCTTCTTTTTTCTAGTTTTTTCAGCTGCTTGCCCAAGTCATTGATCTCCTCTTTCTCTATTTTATTTATGTAGGCATTCAAAGATATAAAACTTCCCCTAAGAACTGCTTTTGCAGCATCCCATAAGATTTGGTAGGTTGTCTCTTTGTTGTCATTTTCTTGAATGAAGTTGTTGACTGTTTCTATGGTTTCTTCTTTAACCCACTCCTTTAAGATTAGATTATTTAGTTTCCAATTGATTTTTGGTCTATATTTCCATGGTCTTTTATTCCATATAATTTGTATTGCATTATGATCTGAGAAGGATGCTTTGATTATCTCTGCCTTTCTGCACTGGATTGTGAGGTTTGTATGTCCTATTACATGGTCATTTTTTGAATATGTACCATGTACTTCTGAGAAAAAAATTATATTCCTTTCTATTCCCATTCAGGTTTCTCCAGAGATGTATCATATCTACCATATACTGGGTTTTATTTACCGCCTTAACCTCTTTCTTGTTTACTTTGAGGTTGGATTTATCAGGTTCAGAGAAGGAGAGGTTGAAGTTCCCCACTAGTATAGTTTTGCTGTCAATTTCCTCCTTCAGCTCCCCCAACCTCTACTCTGAGAATGTGGATGCTATACCACTTGGAGCATATATGTTTAGTAAAGATATTGCTTCATTTTCTATCGTGCCTGTTAGCAGGATATAGTTTCCTTCCTTGTTTCTTTTGATTAGGTCTATTTCTGTTGTTGCTTTGTCTCAGATTAGTATTGCTACTCCTGCTTTTCTTACATCAGCTGAAGGACAATGTATTCTGCTCCAACCTTTGACTTTTATCCTGTGTGTATCTCCCCTTTTCAAATGTCCTTCTTGCAGACAACATATTACTGGATTATGGCTTTTAATTCATTCTACTATCCTTCTCCATTTTATGGGAGAGTTCATTCCATTCACATTCACAGTTTTGATTGCAATCTATGCATTTCCCTCCATCTTCTTTCCCACCATTTGTGCTTTTAGCTCTCCTGTCTCCCTTACCCTCCTCAAAAATTTTCACTTTTCACCACCACCTCCTGCAGTCTTCCCTTCCTTCTTTTAGCCCTTCTCCCTTTTACTCCCCTTTACTCCTACTGCTTCTTTCCTCCCTCTTAGCTTCCCCTTCACTTTCTTCCCTCTTCCCCTCCTACTGCCTATAGAGCTAGTTAGAATTATATACTTAAGTTTATTGTTCCCTCTTTGAAGCAAATCAGATGAGAGTATCTGTCAAACAATACTCATCTCCCTCCCTTCTCTCCCTCTACTTTAATTTCGTGCTTCTTCCTGTGATGTAATTTACCATTTTCTACTTCCTCATTTTTACACCTGCTGTTACAATACCTTTGCATGCTTAAATCATATTTTTAACATGACATCATTTACTTTATACCCGTTCCCTCTATGTATATCCCTATTATATTCCATAATAGATGTATGATTCTCAAGATTAACAGATATCATCTTCCCTCATAGGGAGGCAAAAAGTTTGCCCAAATTGAATGACATGTTTTTGACGTTTTTTCCTCCTGTTTACCTCTCTTTTTATGCCTCTCTTTAGACTTGCATATGAAGATCGAATTTTCTATTAAGTTCTGGTGTTTTGTTTTTTTTTTTTACACTGTTTCGTCTGGTTTTTTTTTTCAAAGACAATTATACAAATAAACCGATGGTTAATTTGATAGAAAAAAAGGAAAGAAAAAGACAAATATCCAGTGTAAAAATGAACAGGGAGAAATTATCACCAATTAAAAAGATATTAAATCATTCATTATCAAATATTTTCCCAGATATATGCAAATAAATATGACAATCTGAGTGAAATCTGTGAATAGTTACAGAAATACAAATTGACCAGATTAGTAGATCAGGAAGTAGAATAGCCACATAACCTCATCTTAGAAAAAAAAAATAACCAAGCCCTTAACTCCCTAAAAAAAATTTCCCAGGGGCAGATCGGTTTACAAGTTCAGTCTACCAAACATTTAAAGAACAATTGATTCCCGTAGTACATAAAACATTTGGGGGAAAGGGCTAAAATAAGTACTAACAAAACTCTTTTTATGACATAAATATGTCATTGGTACCAGGAAGAGGTAAAACACAGAAAAAATATTATAGACCAATTTCACTAGTGAAGTGTAATGCAAAAATTTTTGAGCAAAATACTAGCAAGGTGATTACAGTAATGTATCACTAGAATTATCCAACATGACCATGTGGGGTTTTTACCAGGAACACAGGATTTCTTTTCAATATTAGGAAAACTATCAACATAGTTGACCATATCAATAAGAAAACAAACAGAAATTATATGATCATATCAATATATGCTGAAAAATTTATTTGACAAAATGCAGCATCCACTCCTATTGAAAATGATAGAGAGCATAGGAATAAAGGGAGCACTCCTTAAAATGATGAGCAGCATTTTTCTAAAATCATCAGGAAACATTTTATGTCATGGGGATAAGATAGATGATTTCCCAGTAAGACCAGTGGTGAAACAAGTATGTCCATTATCACCATTATTATTCAGTATTGTGCTTGAAATATTAGCTATTACAAAGAAAGAAGAAAAAAACTGAAAGAATTAGATTAGGTAATGAATAAACAAAACTATCACTTTTTGCAGGTGATGATATGCTAGAAAACTTACAGTACCCTAGAGAATCGAATAAAAAACTATGTAAAATAGTTAAAAACATCAGCAAAGTTGCAGGATATAAGATAAACCCACATAAATAATCAGTATTTCTTTATATGTCCAGCAGCCAAAGAAATAAAGAAAAAATCCATTTGAAATAACAGTAAACAAATACAAAAATATTTTGGATTCAAACTGTCAAGACAAACCCAGAAACTATATGAACACAATTATGAAATGATTTTCACATAAATAAAATCAGATTGAAACAATCAGAAAAATGCCAATTGTTCCTAAAATTGTTAATTTTGGCTGTTCACTATAAGGTCAAATTCTGAAGCTGAAGTTTAAATACTCTGATCGCATAATGAGAAGATGGGACTCATTGGAAAACAAAATACTGGGAAAAATTGAAGGCAAAAGGGATGGCAGAAAATGAGAGGATAGAAAGTCATAAAGACCCTCTGATAAGGCAGAGGGAGCTTCTCATAGATGCTGGCAGAAGAACCCTAATAAATGAAATCTTTAAACCATGAAAGATTGAAAGATATAAATATTAAAATTATTTTTGAAGAAAAGTAATGTTTAGATTTTCCAATATCTTATCTATTATGAAGAATAAAAATATCTTTACATATTTTACTTAAATAACTTGATTTTGTGCAAATAATAACTAGATTTAGAGTAAATATAACACAAAACACAATACAATGAAACAACAAAAACTAAATGTTGACTAGCTATACTGTGTAGCATAAATGACATAAATTCTCTTGGTCTTAGTTTTTCTTTATTATAAAATTGCAATAGTTATATCTACATTACTCTTTCCCTTCCTTATTATTAGGCAACTAAATGTTGCAATGGAAAGAGAACAAGATGTAGCATCAGGAAAACATGAGTAATAATATTCCCTCTGATATTTATTTACTCTATGATCCTTGATAAATCACTAAAACTCAGCTGACCTCAGATTTTACATTTGTAAAATGAGGATAACAATACCATCTACCTCCACGGGTTGTAATGAAAATGATTTGTGATACTATTTATAAAAGTACCATATAAATTTAAAAGCACTTTATGAATGCTATTATTATCATTAACTATGATGAGGATGATGATACACAACTAGCATTTATTTTGAAATTCAGAAGCTGCTCAATGAAAATTGAGAACACACTGTTTACAGAATAGTTTACTCATCTCTAAGAAGGCACCTTTTAATTCCATCAAAGGTAAAATACAGGTAAAGATTAGAGAGATGAAGAATTCTTAGCTCAGGAAGAAGGCAGATGAAATTCAGTTTTCTGCTGATAGTAACAATCCAAAGTGCTTTTATGACGTCATGAAGATTGTCTATGGACCAAAGATTTATGATGAATCTCAACTACTTAGTGCTATGGAGCCGCATTGATTAGTAATAAGGATATAATCCTAGAGAAAGGGGCTGAACATTTCCATAGTGTTCTCAACAAACCATCATCAATCAGTGCTGAGGCCATTGGCTATTTACCTCAGGTTGAAGTCATTCCCTCCCTAGCTGAAGCTCCAACTGAAGAAGGGGTTTTGAATGTCATTATGGTCCTTTGATGTGACAGAATACCTCATGCTGATTCTATTCCAGATGTGATTTACGAGGTAGGGGGTCCATTTTTCATAGAAAAGCTGACTGAAATTTTCTCAGTTATAGGGCAAGAAGAGGTTATCCCCCAGGAATTCAAGGATACTTCCATTGTCCATCTCTATACAGATAAAGGAATTTGTCCTGTGACAGTCATGGGGGGGAGGGTTCTCTTTTTTAGTCATAACTGACAAGATTCTTGCCACAGTCCATCTTAGTAGATTGATTGCGAAAGGCAGTATGGCTTCAGAAAGGTCCAAGGAATAGTTTATATGGTGTTTTCTGCCTGACAGCTCCAGGAGAAATGTCAAGAGCAGAATAAAGTCTGTACTCAATATTTGTAGAGCTGATTAAGGCCTTTGGTAACATTCGTCATGAGGGCTTAGATAAATTACATCAAAATTTTGTTGTATGGAGAAGTTCATTAGCATTGTACATTAATTTCATGATGGCATGTTTACCCAGGTTGTAGGTAATGGATGATGTTGTTGGCTTTCCCAGTTACCCATAGAGTAAAACAAGGCTTTTTTCTTGCTCCCATGCTTTGTAGAATGACTTTTTCAACTATGTTATGAACTGCTTTAAATGAGGATGAACATGGCATCGAGGTCAACTACTCTACTGATCGCAAATTCTTCAATTTGTAAAGGCAACAAGCCAAAAGCAAAATAGAGAGAGTGTTGATGCATGATTTTCTGTTTGCAGCTAACTGTGCACTCAATGCATTCTCCGAAGCTGAGATGTACCAAATTATGGATCAATTCTATATTGCTTGTGTTAATTTTGGCCTAACATTTAACACTAAAACAATACAGGTGTTCCATCAGCCACCACCACACCATCCATATGTGGAACCATTGGCAATATCAAAGTTTTGAATAATGTGGATAAGTTCACTTACCTTGATGGTGTACTTTCCAATGTATGCATTGATAATGAGGCTGACACACACACTGTCAGGGCTAGCTTTGATTTGGGGAGGCTGTGAAGGAAAGTACGTGAGAGAAGAGATATTTAGACTGATTACCAAATTGAAACTCTACAGTAACATTGTGTTGGACTCATTGTTGTATGCTTGTGAAACCTGTACAATATACCAGCACCATGAAAGTTCATTCCTGGAATAGTTTTCCTATCATATCTTTGAATGATAGAAGAATTTATGACCAAAGAAGAGACAGCTTCACAAAATGTGAAGTGGATACTTTTGATTACATCAAATTAAAAATTTGTACAAACAAAACCAATGCAGCCAATATTAGAAAGAAAGCAGGAAATAGGGAAAACATTTTTACTGTAAGTTTCTCAGAGAAAGTTCTCATTTCTGAAATATATATAGAAACCTGACTCAAATGTATAAGAATATGAGTCATTTTCCAATTAATAAATGCTAAAGATTTGAACAGGTAGCTTTAAGATGAATAAATCAATGCTATATATGTTCATATGAAAATTGCTCTGCATCACTATTGATGAGAGAAATGAAAATTAAAACAGCTCCAAAGTATCACCTCACACCTATCAGATTGAGTAACGTGACAGAAAAGGAAGATGACAGATGTTGAAAGGAATGTGGAGAAATTTGTATACTAATGCTCTGTTGGTGGAGTTGTAAACTGATCCAGCAATTCTGGAGAGCAATTTCGAACTATGCTCAAAGGTCTACAAAACTATGCACATTCTTTCACCCAAAAATAGCACTATTAAAATTGTATGTCAAAAAGATAAAAAAGGAAAAGCACATATATTTACAAAACATACATACACACACTATATTTTATAATAGCTCTTTTGTATTAGCAAATTTTAAAATTGTGGGGATGTCTACCAATTGGGGAACGAGTAAAAAGCTGTGATATGTGATTGTGATGGGATGTTATTGTGCTATAATAAATAATTAGTGGAATATTTTCAGAAAAAAAACCTGGACAGATTTATACGAACTGATGGAAATTGAAGAGAAGAGATTGAGGATAACATTGTATATAGGAATAGTAGAATTTTAAAATGATCAACTGTGAATGACTTAGCTATTATCAGAAATACAATATAATCTAAAATAATTCTGAAGGACTCATGGTGAAAAATACTACTCACCACCAAAGAAAGAACTGATGGAATCTGAATGCAGATCAAAGCATAATTTATTTTTTTATTTGGTCTGGTTTTTTTTAATTTCATAACAATTAATATGAAAATATTTTGGGTGACTGTCCATACATAACCTGTATAAAATTTCTTGCCTTCTCACTGAAGAGGGATGTAATGGAAGGAAGGGATATGGAACTCAAAATTTTGTAAAGTAAATGTATAGAAGATGTACATGTTACTGGAGAAGAATAAAATATTCAAAAAAAAACCCCTGTAAAACAAAGTTAATGGAATAAAAAAAGGAAACAATGTAAATATCTCATCAGAAATACAACTTACTAGAGAAAATCTATGAAGCATATGTGTTAGGAATTATTAAACTATCTGAAATTCATGGTCAAAGAAAGATCACTGACATCATATTTCAAAAATTATTAAGTGAAACTATCACAAGTGTGCTAGAACCAGAGAATAAAAAGGAAATGGAAAAAAATCCAGCAATTATCACCTTAAAAATATCCCAAAATGAAAACTTCCAGGAAAATTTAATCCTGTTATCAAGCTCCCAGGACAAAGAGAAAATACTTCAAACCACCTGAAACCATTCTCCCTTGTAACTAAAGTCATGTTCACACAAGTTTTAGTAGCCTGCCCAATAAGAGGGCAGAGGGTTTGGAATCTGACATTCTGAAAGGCAAAAGAGCTGGCATTCCACCAAAATAAAATGTATTTTTCGAAGGGGAAAAAAGTATGTGCCCATATGTGTGTGTGTATATATATATATATATATATATATATATATATATATATATATATACACATACACACATATATGTATATATATATTTATACACACACATATATATATATTTGTGTTTATATATATATATATATATCATTAAAATGAGGAATTTAAAGTATTCCCAATGAAAACATTAGAGCCGAGTAGAAAATTTGGCTTTCAAACACAAAACTCAAGAGAATCATATAAAGGTAACCATGAAATAGAAAACATAAAGGATTTAATAAGGTTAAAACTGCCTACATTCCCATGTGGGATAATGATACATGTAATTTCCAAGAATTTTATTATTGTTAGAGCAATTAGAAGGCATCTACAAAGAGATCATGGGAGTAAGTCAATTATGGTGGGATGACATAAAAAATAGGCAAGAATGTGGGAGTCATACAGGTACTATTAAATTGACTTCTGATTTTATAGGGCTATTTTCCAGTTAGTCAAGGCAGTGGAAAAATAGGTGGATTACTACTCGTATGTTGTGGATTTGGGGATTATTTGTATAAAAATATTTGCTACATTTTTCCCCATACTAACCAAGGTCTTGCATAATTTGGTTAAAATAGAAAGGAAAAGATAATTTAGAGGATAATATTGGGAAGACAGTCAAGTAGTTTACCTCTATCCATTTTGCAACTGAATAAACCAAGGCTAGGAAAAGTTAGGTAGCTTGGTCAAGGCTGCACCAGTCCTAAGAGGCAGAACCAGGCTTTAAATGTGGTTTCCCAAATGCAAATTGAGTATGCTCTCTGCTCACTCCCATTGTTTCCACATTAGCTGCATTTAACCAAACCACTTTACCATCTCACATGAAAGACGATGTCTAATAAGGCAGGCTGCCCTATGAAGACATACTGGTGCATGTGCAGTTTCCCCATTCCCCAGGCCTCCAGGCCCATAAGATCTATAAGATCTCATATATCTATAAGAGACCTCTGCAAGAAAATCTCTATTTCACAATGTCAGATATTTGTTAAACTACCAGTCAATCAGAAGTATTTGTGGTCTACTACATATGTGTGTGTGTATGTATGTATGTGAATGTGTGTCTGTGCGACTTGAGGGCAGAGGCAACATGGCAAATTAAAGGGATCAAACCAACAGAACTCTTCCAACATTCACCTCCAAAAACCTTTAAATATTGCCTGAAATTAAATTTTGAGCAGCAGAGCTAACAGAATGTAGAGGAAAAGCATTTGTCCAAGCTATGAAAATTTAGGAACTCATCAGGAGAAGTCTGTGGTACTGGGGTTCAAATTTTCAAATGAAATAATAAAGCAAACTATTTGGTTTCCTCTGAGCTAAATAGGATATCTAGGTGGGAGAATGTATAGAGTGCCGGGCCTGAAATCAGGAAGACATCTTCTTGAGTTCAAAACTGACCTCAGATACTTACTGGTTGTGTGACCCCTGACAATTTACTTAATACTGTTTGCCTCAGTTCCTCATTTCTGTAATGGTCTAGAAAGGAGATGGTAAACCACTCTAATATGTTTGCCAAGAAAATTCCAAAATGGTGTCCCAAAGAGTTAGATGTGACTGAAATATCTGAACAAGAACAACAAGAGAAATATATATATATTTCAGTAGATAGGTTGGGATATAATACTTTCCCTTACTACCTAGGTGACTTAGGACAAACATCTTGATTTTTTTTTAGAGTTTTACAGAAGTGGTATGGCCTCTCTTGAGACATGAATGGGTTCCTCAGTTTGTGATGATTTATTTAGTAGATGTTGGATGACAAGTTTATACACTGATTAAATGATTCATGGCCAGTTATTGGTTGGACTTTAAAGGACTTTATGCCCTTTAATTCCTTTGCATGTCAAATCAATAGATTGGAATATACAACATCTAAGTGTCCTTAGAGCTTTAAATTCTGTGATCCCATGCTTCACTGAATGGACATAAGGATGTTAGAAAATGAAGAAAAGATATTAGCTTTAAGTCAATGTGTTTTGAGCTATTTCTCATAGAATGCTACCAGAACTTTCCCCCTCAAGACAAAAGAGATCAACAAGAAGTAAAACATCATTGGCTAGACCAGAAAACCAAAGACATTGATCTGTTTGACATACTAATCATGTAAATGAACCTCTTGCAGAGTAAAGGAAACAGACATAAAAATAATACCTTCCTTCAGCAGGTAAATGAACTGGGCATGAGGAGTAGTTACGTGATGACACTGATATTGGACTTTGGGGCTCTTGTTTACTTCACTGACAGCTAAATTGTATTCTCCACTGCTGCTAAACAAAGCCCTGCTCACATGCCCTTAATCTCCAATTATTCTACTGCCAACTACTGTCCCTTAAGTAGGAAACAGATGAAAGGAAAAAGTCACCTAGATAAGAGTTTCAGAGATTTATTTTGGAAAGCTAAAAAAAAAAAGTTGAAACTTTTCCAAATAATAAGTTGCCAGAAAGATGGCTCATTTGGTCTTATCCATAGAAAGCATCCTGGCTCTTCTGACCATGACCTTTTAAAAAGTTTCTATTCTCTTTTTCTCACCTCTGCTTCACTCAGGTTACATGAATTCCCTGAATCTTTTTTCCATGTGTCATCTGTTATGGGAGACATTTCCTCATCTTCCCATATTGTCAAACCTCTTCTCCAAAATATTTTATATTTACTATGGACTAATATTTTGTAATTTCTCTTACTTTGTATTAATTTTTCCTGTGTCTTCTGCTTCTTCTTTATTTCCCTCCTTTCCCTGAATGTAAACTCTTTGAAAGTACAGATGGTTGATTTTGTGTTTCATTTGAATGCTTAACCTAGGGCTTTGTATACTGCCATAATTTTATAAAAGGTAGCTGAATAAAAGAATGAATAGAAGAATCAATATCAAATGATAGAATAAGGGGCAGTAATGATAATTTAAATGGAAAGATTTTTCCCATTTATTACTAGGTCCATGTGATCTACAGTGGATCACATGGAAGCCTGAGTCATATGAGTCAAGTCACATGGAACAGGAAGGAGCAGAACTAGAGCAGAACTGAGAAGAAGTCAGTCATGAGGTCAGAGCTAGGAAGGATGCAGGGAAGCAGGCACCTGGCTAAGAGGAGTGAAATAACTTGTTTACGATTTTGTTTAAGGGAGCTGGTTTGTGGGAAGCTTAACAGAGGGAATGCTTGGGGCTGGTGTTGTCCTCTGCATTGTTATTATGTATTGATCTCTTTGTTACTATGATGGATTTGGTTTTCTGGTACCTTAATAGATGTTGTGGTTCTATCTTCCATGGGGAGAGTCTGTGGTATTTTGCAATTCAAAATTGACCGGGATATTAATGGCTGCCATAGACACTGTGATTGCTATATGGGGATTGCATTTTCTTTCATCTCATTTATGGATTTTTCCTCCTCCTCATAAAATGTGGGTAATTCTTTCATCTCAATAAGAAAATAATCTTCCCACTTTGAATTAGTTTTCCATATGGTAAGTGATTTTTAAAAGATAGTTTTTGCTTGAGTCCAGCCAGCTAGAAAACATTTATTAAGCACCAACTCAGTGCCAGGAACTGTACTAACCTTTGAGAATACAAAAAGAAAAAGAGGCAAAAGAGTGTCTGCCCTCATGAAGCTAACAATCCCATGTCAGAGACAACAAAATAAATACATACAAACCATATACAGGATAAATAAGAAATAATTAACCAAGAGAGAGGTCTGTAGAATTAGGAGGGTTGTGAAAGACATCTTGTAGAAGGTGGAGAATTAGTTGGGATTAAAGGAATCCAGGCAACCTTTTAAGTGGAGATAAGGAAAGATAACATTCTAGACATGGCAGGGGGCAACCTGAGAAAATGCCCAGAGATCTTAAAGATGGAGGTTTTTGCTTGAGAAATAGCCTCTAAGCCAGTGTCACTGGATTAAAGAGAATGTAACAAAGAGTATGGTGTAGAAAGACTGAAAGGATAATGGGGGCTACTTTATGAAGGGTTTTGAATGTCAGAGAAGTTTTTATTTGTTCCTAGAAGCAATAGGTAGCCACTGGACTGTACTGAATTGATTTATTCTTCGTTCTCAGCAACTATCCCTCGTCTTCACTCTTATTCTAGAAAATTAGGTTTATCTGACTTAGAAATAACATTTTGAATGGAAAATGCTATCCACGTCAAGAGAAAGAACTTTAAGAGTCCGAATGCATACTATTTGCTGCTCTTTTCTTTTATTATTTTGCTTCTTCTTTCTTGTGGTTCTTCCCATTACATCATGACTAATGTGAAATGTTTGATATCAATGCATACATAGAGCTTACATCCATTGCATGCCATCTAGGAGAGGAGGGAGGAGAGGAAGGGAGAGAGAACTGGAAACTCAAAATCCTGTGCAAGTGAATATTGAAAACTAAAATAAATGAATTGATTTAAAAAAAAATCATGGAACTCAGAGTAGTAAATAAACATTACAAAGCTAACTAACTCAGCAGAAACAATACTTCTTCAATAGGTGTGAATAACAATCCCCTCGACAAATTTCTTTATTTTGCAAATCGGTTTTTTTGTGCATCTTTCCTGCATATTGTCTTATTTCTGTTGGACTTTAAGCTCATTGAGCATAAGAAATTTTATTTCTTTCTTTCCATTAACATCACTTCAGAATGTATCTGACATTCTTCCACTTAATTTATGAGTTATATTAAGGAACTACCTGCTTCTGTTCTGACATTAAAGGAAGCATGAAAATAGTACAAAGAGAAATGTGGACAGTACAATGAGAGAATAAGGATTATCCACCATTGCAGAGACAATGGCAAAGGTTTATTTCAGAATAGGATTCAGAGGATGTGCAACTGACAAGTCCTTCAGAAGGAGAGTTGATATCTAGGGCCAGTCAATCCCATGCTTCAATGGATTTGTGATCTCGCAAATGTCAGTTTTAATGTGTATGTCATGTGTATGTCAATTTTAATGATAGTATGATGATAATTATGGTATCATACATCCATGCCTGTCTCTCCTATTTGACTTTTGTCCATGATTTCGAATATGACAACCTTAGTGAACCCAACCAATATACTAAAGACCATCCTCTAGATGTCTCCATAATAAGTGGATAGTCATAATATCTAACAGTTATATAGTGCTTTCGTATTCACAAGGCTATTTGCATATGTTGACTCATTTAATCCTCAAGGCAACACAGGGAGGTAAGTACTCATAGTTTTCCATTTTATAAATGAGGAAACTCAAGTGAACAGAGGTTACATGACTTGCCCAGGGTCATACTCCCAGTAATATCTGAGATTGAATTTGAACTCAGGTTTTCCTGACATTAAGTATAATATTCTATCTGCTAATGCAACCCATACTTCTAATCTCTTCTTTCCTCTCAGTTAAACATGTACAGTTCCTTCAGTTCTTGTCCATATATCATGGAATGTAGAAGTCAAATTATTGCATAGTACAATTCCTCTCTTGGGGAATATTCAAGGACAATATGGATAATGCCTTAATTGGTATGTAATAGAGGGGATTTAAAAATATTTCCCCTCAATTGAACCTGAATAACACACATATGTGTATGCATGTTTGTATATCCATATATGTATGGATGTACCTTCCAAATGTTGGATTTTATGATATATTTTAACCAATTTTTAGAAAACAAACCAGAAAATGAATCATTTAGGATCACAGGCTTGGAACTGTCATGGTCCTTAGAGGCCTCAGAATTCACCTTTTTCATTTCACAGGTTTTCAGGCTCAGACAGTTTAAGTGAGTTGTCCAGGCTTACAAAAGTGATAGAATTATTGTTCGGTAGTTTTTAATTGTGTCTATTGCTTCATGACTCCATCTGGAGTTTTCCTGGCAATGACACTGAAATTGATCTCCATTTCCTTGTCCAGGTCATTTTTATAGAAAAGGAAACTGAAGCAAATAGGGTAAAGTGACTTACCCAGGGTCAAACATCTACTAAGTGTTGGAGGCCAGAATTTAACTCAGGTCTTTCTAACTGTAAGCCTAGAACTCTATGCAATGTACTATCTCACTGCCCCAGTAAGGACAATAGTACCAGATATCTGTAGAAAACTGGTTTTTTTGCACAAACTGTTCTCCTTAAATATAGATATTGGCCTAAAAGTCAATTAAGAATCAAGGATTTTTGATTTCTCTTAAAAGAAAGCCATATTGAAAAATAAACTAGATTATAATAAAAGCTTTAAAAGAAATAAATTCCTAGGCTTTATTCTTACTCATCATTATGTGTTTTTAATCACAACATAACTGAACCCTGATCATATGCCTAGGCATTTATTGTAGCTCTCCTTCATAAAATTACTGTGGATCTTTTTGTGGTGTCTACTAACTCCTGGGACTAATAAGCAGTGTGCATGGCTATGGATCTTTGAGGGTAAGATGTTATTCCTGTCACTGCCTTCACTATAGCACACTTTTGAAATCATTCCACCTCGATATCCTTAGAGTCCTACATTTCCTTTTTATCTGCTGTTTAAGAGGGTAGGAGCAAATCAAAACCGAGATGCTATTCTGAAAATATTGATATCTTCCAACAAATTAAAATGATGAAATAATAAATACATAGTTTATAGACCAGAGTATAATAAAAACTGTAATCAGTTCATGTAGCACAAAGGACACAGATCCAAATGAAAATTTTAAAATGGAATCCTAAATAAAATTCATCAAAGAACAAATGATAGAAAAAATTAATATGTGAAAGACAATTTTAATGCATTGAGAATCAGAGCCAACAATCAAACCCAGATCCTCTAAATGCCAAAGCACTGCATTCAAGAATACTATGCTATCCAATATGTCTATAATATACATATATATGCATAAAAATATGTATATACGTGTACAGAGGTATATGTATATACACATATATGTATATATGTTATACAGAACATCTATATAGAACCATAGATATAAAAAAACACACATGATCATATGTGTGTATGTATTTGTATCTGTGCCTGTATATCACGAATACGGTTGTGGAACAGATCGAAATATACATAAAAGCAATATATCCACCATAATGTGATCAGGACATCATTTTTCATGTAAAAAGCAAAAACAATTTTTAAAAAGAAACTGAAAAGCATCTGGGGTGCTCCCATTTTTACCAGGAAATGCCTCATATCATGGGTTTCCTTTAGTGAATGAAGTATACAGTTCTTAATTTATGAGAAGAGAGAACTCATGGTACAGATGGACACCAAAATATCTCCTTATGACACAGAGGCTTGCAAACCTTTTAAAACAAATCATCACTTAATTAATATTTATTAAGCACCTATTATATTTCAGACTCTGGGCTAAGTACTATTAGAAACAAACTTCAAAGTTATTTAAGTTTTAAGAAAAGATCTAGACCTCTGTTCATTGCATAGTTTTTGGCTTTTGAAATGTCCTCTTTCAGTTGGGCTGATTAAGCATTTTATTGGTTATAATGTTTCCTCATACAAATCTGCAAACGGATCACAAATTGTGTTTAATGAGCTGTGTCTAAACTCCCCCAGATCCTTTATCATCCTTACCATCTGCTTTGGCTTATTCCTTATTAGTTTTTAAGCTAATAATCTATCTCTATTATTTCCTTTATGCAGATACTCTTAGAGAAAGTCAGAAAATATCTAATCACAAGCCAACCATCCACATTTCCTGTTGCAGACTTAACAGCTTATAGTACGTACCCATGTGTTAGAATAGAAGTATCAAGAGAGTTTGCGGTCTGGGGAAGATTCATGTTTCTAATTTGGATCTTAGGCAAACATGTTTGTATCTTAAGGTTGGAAGTTGGTACAAATTTTGACTGTGTATACTAAACTGAAGAATTTGCATTTTATCATAGAGACAACAAGGAACCATTAAAGATTTCGAAGGTTGGCAGAACGATATGGTCAGATGATCTGTTTTAGAAATATTAATTTGTTATATATTTGGAGAGTGAGAATAAACATTTATTATTGTTTAGTCCTTTTGCAGTCAATTCCTAACTCTTCATGACCCATTTTATGGATTTTGGTGGCAAAAATACTGAAGTGCTTAGCTAATTCCTTCTCCAGCTCATTTTACAATGATGTAACTGAGGCATACAGGGTTTAGTGACACACTTCAGAGTCATGCAGCTAGTGTCCAAAACTAGATTTGAAGTTAGGTCCTCCGGACTCCAGGGCTGGTACCCTATCCACTGTGCCACCTTACTGCCTGTTTCTTAAATGCTCATAATTTTCCAAGCATTGTACTAAACACTTTATAAATATTGTTCATTTGATATTATTAAAAATCCTAGGAGGCAGGTGCTATTATTATTCCAATTTTACAGTTGTTTCTGTTTTTCCTTCATTCTTGAAGAAGACAACAACATTTGCAATTGAGGAAACTATAAGAGGCAGAGCTTAAGTGACATGACCAAGGTCATATAACCAAGAAGTGTCTGAGTTTGGATTTAAATTCACATCTTCCTGACTCCAGACTCAGTCCTGTATCCACTGTGCTGCTGAATCAGTAACTCCAATGTGATGTTATTTCAGGTTGGAAATAATGAGGTCTTGACTAGGGCACAATCTCCATGAATAGAGAAACATCTAAGATGGGAGAGTTGTGGCAGAAATAAGAAAAAGAGTAAATGGCAATTAATCATAGATGGTTGTTGAAGGAAAGATAAATGCCTAGTTTGGCTCCAAATTTCTCAACCTAGATGGCTGGGAAAAAAAATGGTGTCATGTAGAGAATTGGACCTGACCCTAAAACATGAACAATCTCTTGGAGCTTAGGAAACCCCTCCTGTCAATACTCTTTTTTTTCTTTACTAGGCCGTCTGTGTGGATTGCTATTGGGGTCTCTGCTTCATGAAATCAAGTTAAGTTGGAAGTCAAGATCAACATATTTTTAGTTTGAATGAAATAAAACTTATGCTCCTGGAAGTGTGAGGATACTCGCCCAAATTGGCCCTTTTCTCCTTGAAGATCAGACCCTTATGGCCTATTGACTGGTAAACTTTGAATATTAACACTATCCAGAGAATTCTGTATAGCCTACTTCACCTATGGTTTGCAAAAATCATCTGGCGAAAATAACAGACCCTTCTTCTTTCAGTGCCAGCAATTCATATGCCCCATTTCCAGGTGAAGAATTCTAGACAGTTAATTGCCCCTTCCATGCAACAGCAGAAGCAACTAAGGAGCTTAGTGAGGCATTGCTGGCTGCAACTTCCAAGCTAAATCTTCCTACCATGATCTTTTGCTGGATCACATCTTTTGCTGGACTTGTTTCTAGATCATTTAAGTATCCCTTCCCCACCATATAGCAACATCCCTCTCTGAGAAAAAAACAAGGATTCTTGAAAATAAGCCCCTTTACAGAAATAACAAAAGAGATTCTAGGAAACTGGCAGGATCATGAAGGCTCTTAGACTTCTTGGTCTTTGAGTTTCATCTCCACATCCCCAAAGAAAATCAGACAAGGTCCTAAGAAGATCATATCCCATCATCTTTCTAGATTATGGATCTCCAGATTTTTTCCTCTTTTCCTCTTTTAACAAAGTAAACCATCTGCATTCTTGAGTTAAAACATGGGAGAATATAACAGGAAAAAAAACAGGAACATGATACATGCTGAAGATGTGGGAAAATTAGAACACTAATGCAATGTTGTGAATTGATCCAATCATTCTGGAAAGCAATTTAGAACTATGTACAAAGTGCTGTAAAAATGTGTATACCTTTTGACCCAGAAATACCACTTCTATATCTGTATCTCAAAGAGATCATAATAAAGGGAAAAGGACCCACACGTACAAAAATATTCATAGCAGCTCTTTTGTGGTATCAAATAATTCGAAATTTAGGGGATACCCATCAATTGGGGAATGGCTGAACAATTTGTGGTTTGTAAATGTAATGGAATAATATTGTGCTATAAGACATGATGAGCAGGCAGACTAGAAAAAGCAGGAAATATTTGAATGAACTAATGCTAAGTGAAGTGAGCAGAATGAGGAGAACATTATACATAGTAACAGCCACATCATGCAATGATTAACTTTGATAGACATCTCTTTTTAGTAATGCAAGAATCTAAGACAACTGCAAAAGACTCATGACAGAAAATGCTGTTCGCATCCAGAGAAAGGACTATGGAGTCTGAATGCAGACTGAAGCATATTATTTGCTCTCTCATTTTTTTTCTTTTTCATGGTTTCTCCCATTGGTTCCAATTCTTTAAAACATAACTAATGTGAAAACAAGTTTAATGTGAATATATGTTGATCATATGTCAAGTTATGCACTATTTGGGGTGGAGAGAGGAGGGAGATGGGGAGCATATTTTGAACTCAAAATCTTATGGAAGTAAATGTTGAACAGAATCTTCCCTCCAGCGTGAAATAAAGCCTGGTTTTCTCTACTAATGGACTTCGTTGCTTTGCTTCTTTTCTCAGTTCTTGTTTTGTGAGGGGATTAAAGATAGCCCTTATTCCAGAGAATTACTATTCATCTTATCTCCTCACAAAATTGAAGAAAAAAGCATATTTTGTCAGGTATTACCTCTACTCTTCCACCCTATCATGTCTCTACAACCCAGAAAACTTCTCCAATCTCCACTTTATAGTGAATATATTTGAGGCATGTGAGAGGGGAGGAAAGCTGGCAGTTCTTGTAACCTACTTTCATCAGGAATGGTTTCAAGAGGGAACAATACATACATACATACATACATACATACATACATACATATATATATATATATATATATATATGAGTATAAAAGTCTTCTAAGTTTAGAAGAAATAAAATGGTATGGAGAGAGGGAAGGAGAGAAGATAAGTGCGAGTTCTCTAGAAGGGAGGATGAAAGAATAGGTTAAAGGGGGATATAGAAGGCTGTTGAGATCAAGGATAATGGGAAGATATGGGAGGGATCTTTAGAGGGGAGGGTGAAGAAATAGGTCAAAGGGCGTTATAAAGGATGTTAAGATTTATGGGAATGGGAGGATTGGGAAGGGATCTTTGGAGGAGGGGTAGACGAAGGAATAGAAGGTCTAAGTAGTTGGTACAAGTAAACTAGGGGAGTCAGGAGAGATAGGGAATAAGAGACATGCCCAAAAATAAAAACAAGGATCCGATGTAGAATTTGTTAGGGAAATTATATGTCTACATGTGTATATATATATGTAGGTATGTGTATATCTATATATAAATATATCTGCCCCTTAATTGTAGTCTTCTGGGGTGGAAGGTGAAAAAAGAACAATATAAAAAGTGCATAGCAGGGAACAAAATAAAACTGACAAAGAAGCAAAGACGGTCAGCTCTCAACACAATATGTAGTGTTTATCATGAAATTAAATGTATTGCTATGCATTTCAAATCCTCTCATGTTCTGCTGTGCATATGGCATAATTTTTTTCTTTTCTTATTTTGTATTTGTTTCAAAATTTAAATTTCTAATATGTTTCTTTTTTTCAATTCTGTATTTAACTTCTGGTGTTTGAGTCTAAAAAGAGGGGCACCTAGATGGAACAGTGGGAAGGGTACCAGCTCTGGAGTCAGAAGGACCTATATTCAAATTCATTCTCAGAAATTTGACACTTATTAGCTGTGTGACCCTGGCCAAATCACTTAAACCTGATTCTCTCCCTCCCTCCCTCTCTCCCTCCCTCTCTCTCTCTCTCTCTCTCTCTCTCTCTCTCTCTCTCTCTCTCTCTCTCTCTCTCTCTCTTTCCCTCTTTCCCTCTCTGTCTCTCTCTTTCATCCATCATGCACAATGTACTCTATTCCTTAAGAGGATGTGGTAATAAATCAGTGATTTTTAAACTAAATTGTGCCTAATAGAATCTCAGAATTTTAAGGTTGGATAAGATCCCAATGACTTGTGCATGATCAAGATTACCTTCTATCACATGAAAGACAAGTGCTTACCCTTTCTTGTTAGAACATATATACACACCAAACATACATATACATATACACATACACACATATCTCTCTGGAGAGGGAGTCTACCTCCTCCAAAGACAGATCATTCTTCCTTTGGATAATTCTAGTTTTGATAAAGTTTTCTCATAAACTGATGTTAATTTTTTTTCTTTGAATCCTGCAACATTTTCTTCTCATTTTATTTCTGATAGAAACTGCCAGATCATTATTTTTCAAGATTTCCCTTTGAATACTTGAATACAGTTGTCTACTCCCACTTCATCTGAGTCTTTCCTTCTCTGGACTGAATATAAGAAACTCTTTCAAATGATAGTCATATAGCATAAACTGGGGAGAGGGGGAAGAGAACCCATGGCCTCAAGGCCACATGTGGCACTCTAGGTCCTCAAATATGACCCTTGGATTAAATCCAAACTTCACAGAACAAATCCCCTTAATAAAAGGAATTGTTCTGTAAAACTTGGACTCCAACAAAAGACCACATCCAAAGACCTAGAAAACAACATGTGTTCCTGAGGCCACAAGTTTCCCCACTCCTGGAAGAAACTAAAAATATCTCCTATTTTCCTGCATCTTGATATCTTAAAATTTTCAATTAGTCAATAAATATTTGCTAACATATATACAATAAACTAGAAATAATTAATCAACCACCTATTGTGTCCAGCGTGTATCAATCATGTATCAATCATTATCCTTAGTAAAATATACTTTCCAGAGCAAAACGAAATGTTCCATAAATGATCTAACAAAAACAGGCCGCTATGGAATTAATATCTCCTTATATCTGGAATCTCAGCTTCTCTCAATGTAGCTATAAATCAAATTTTTAAACAATTCTGGATGCCATATCACATAGCTGATTCACATTGGCCTGGCAAAACACTAAAACCTCTAGATCTTTTTCACAGACAAACTGGTGTCTAAACATGTCTTTCCCATTCATAGTGTCCCATAAAGTTAATTTCTTCAATTCAAATGTAAGATATATTTATTTCTTTTATATTTTTTTCACTTACCCAGTAATCAAACTTGTCAAGATATTTAGGGATCCTGTATATGATACAGTATATTACCTATTTTTTTCCAGCACTTTATGCCATTTGACAATTTGATGAGCATACCATCTAGATATTTATTCAAATCATTATGTTAAAATTAAACAAACAAAAGCTAAGCAACACTGGTCTAAATTCACATTCTTGGGGATACTTCATTTGAGGCTTCCTTCCCAATTGACATGGAACCATTAATGCCTACACTCTAAGTCTGCCCATTCCAACTATCCTAATTCCATGAAACTGTACTATAGTTTTGCTTACATCTTTCTTAAAACATTTCTTATATTACCGTCTTGGTAAATTTCCATTTATTTAACTTCTGTGCGAATCGAGACTCTCATATTTACCATTAACTCCTTGTAGGCAGTAATATGCCTCAATGACTGCTTTTTCTGATGTTCTAAGTACACAATCAATATTTTCGGATATATTAATTGATAGTTGATAAAAATGATTGATACTTATGTAGTAATTTATGTTTTGCAAGGTATGTTAGTTGTCATTAACTTCAAAAAATCTCATGAGGTATATACTATAGATACTACTATCCTCAATTTATAGATGAAGAAGTTGAGGATCACATAGGTTAAAGGATTTGTTTAATGTTACACGATAAGTGAATGTTGAATACTAGATCTGAGTAAAGGTCTTCTCTTCTCCATGTAAAGTGTGCTGGCACTTTATTTACATTGATGAATCATAAATATAAGATTGGGACCAAAATGTCTGTACTTCATTTGAGACTTAAATACTTAAATTAGGTGAGAACGTTCTATTCTTTAATCAATCAATCAATCAAAAATGTTTTGAATAATATGCTAAATGGCCTTTGATATTATACAAAAATATTTTTAAGATAGACCATCTACAGGGATCATCTACAAATCATCAGAGAAATCTAGTTCTAGTAACCGGAACATGTAATTTTCAAGGACACCTCTGAGAAAGAACTGCCTGGTGACAGTGGATGGGATGAGGTGGGGAGGAGAGGCTTCAACTTCATTCAATCTTAGCAAGTAATCCTTGCGCACTTTCTTTATTTGACCAAAGAAGAACACTGTAAGTCTCAAAGTGTACAGAATATTTGAGTTCCCTAGGCTTCCATAATCATCCTGACATTGCATCTGCAACTTCAGTGGCTCCTATCTTCCTATTGGATCCCTAAATGACATCCACAGATCAGCTGGTGATAATGTCTATTTTGTTGTTAGCCAGGACAGACTAGATTCATGATTCTACAAGGAACTCAGCAAACAGATATTTGAGTTCTTCCCAAATAAAAGAATTTCTTGAAACTAACTGAGTTAACACTTGGCCAAATTTGATTAGTAGCCTTAAATCCTTTGTCTTTTTAATTCTGCTTTTCTTAAGCTAACAAGTTTTCGTAGGAGATATTTAAAAAAAAAATATTCTGAACTTAAGAGACAAAACAAGCATTTCCATAATATAGTAGAATAGGAAAAATGATTGCACATAAAGCTGCAAATTTATTATGTATAAGTTGTTTTCCTTTTAAATATATAATAAAAATATCACATAACTTCGTTTTTCTTTTTTCCTTCCCCTTAGCCTAGAGATGCTTATCACTAGACAAAAATATATGTACATGTAAAATCAATACACACAAATATATACTTTTAGCTATTATTTATTTCTCTGAATGCAAATAGCATCTTCCTTTCTATTTCCTTTGTAGTTCATTTTGTTATTTATAATAGTCAAAGTGACTTGGTCATTCAACGGTATTCTTAAAACAATAATGTCGATACCGTCTGTAATGTTCTCTTGGTTCTGTTCATTTTGCTCTTCATTATTTCATGAAAGTATATCCATGTTTTTCTAAGATCATTGAGCTCTTCATTCTTATAGTACAGTAATATTTCATTAAGATCACATACCACTACTTCTACATCCATTCTCCATCTGACAGGCATGTCAACATTTCCCAGCTCTTTGTCACCACAAAGAGGGCTGCTATAAATATTTTAGAATATATAGGTTGTTTCCCTTTTCCTCTAATCAGTTTTGGAAATAGACTTAGTAATGGTGTTGCTCATTCAAAAGATAAGGGCAATTTAATAACTCTTTGAGCATAATTTCAGATTGCTCTTCAAAATATTTGGAGTGGCTCACAGTTTCACCAACAGGATATTTGTGTCTCAATTTTTGCACACCTCCTCCAGTATTTGTTCATTTCCCTTTCAGTAGTATTATCCAATCTGATAGGTATAGAATATCTCAAGGTAGTTTTAATTTGCTTTTCTCTGATCAATAAAGTTTAAAACATTTTTAATTATTCTTAAATAAATTCTCCTTATTTCTTCATCAGAAAACGGCCTGTTCATATCCTTGGACCATTATGAAATGGGAAATGACTTTTATTCTTACTGATTTGACAAAGTTCTTTATATGTTTGAGATGGAAGACCTTCATATGAGAAATTTTCTCTAAAATTACACCCTGATGTTCTGTAGAACATCAAGAATCTTCAGATTCTACTTGTGAGTGTGGTATTGAGATATACTAACACTAAGGCTTCTCTACTGATAATCTTTTCTTTTAAATTTATTTATTTTCAGTGTTCCACAATCACTACCACACAGACTAGATTTTTTCTTTACCTCCCTCTCCCTCCCTTCTCCCCCACCTTTCCTCTCCCTCTCTGAGATGGCATACAATTTTATATAGAATCTACACATGCATTCCTATTAAATGTATTTTCACCATAGTAATGTTGTATAGAAGAATTAAAATGAATGGGATAAATCATATAACAAACCAAAACTTAATACAAAAGAAAATGATCTGCTACAATCTGCAATTGAATTTCATAGTTCTTTCTCTGGATGTGAAAGACATTTTGCCTTAAAAAGACCGTTGGGAATTTTTTAAGTCCTTGCATTGCAATGAAGTGCTAAGTCTACCAGACAAAGTCCTTGCACACTGTGGTTATTGCTATGTACAAAGTTCTGCTCTTTTCACTCAGCATTAGATGATCTGAGTGTTTCCAGGCCTCTCTGAAGTATTCCTTTTCATCATTTCTTGTAGTGCAAAAATATTTCATTGAATTCATATATCATAATTTATTCAACCATTCCCCAATTGATAGGCATACAACTGATTTCCAGTTTTTGGCTACCACAAAGAGTGCTGCTATAAACATTTGTGTATATGTGAGACTCTTTCGCATTTTTATGATCTCTTGGGGATATAGTCCTAGAAGCAGTATTGCTGGGGAAGAGGGTATGCACATTGTTTAGCCTGTTGGGAATAGTTCCAGATTCTCTAAAGAATGGTTGGATCAACTTATAGCTCCACCAACAATGAATTAGTGTTCCAACTCTCTCACATCGTCTCCACTATTTACCATCTTCCTGTTCTGTCATGTTAGCCAGTGTGATAGGTATGGTGTGGTATTTCAGAGTTGTTTTGATTTGCATTTCTCTAATCAACAGTGATTGAGATCATTTTTTCATGGCTAGAGATATCTTTAATTTCTTTCTCTGAAAATTATCTTTTCACATACTTTCATATCCAATTTATCAATTGGGGAATGACTTGTATTCTTATACATTTTACTCAGTTTTCTATAAATTTTAAAAATGAGGCTTTTATCACAGACACTAGCTGCAAAAATACTTTCCCTGTTTTCTAATTTCCTCCTAATCTTAGCTGCATTGGATTTGACTGTGCAAAAACTTTTCAGTTTAATATAATCAAAATTATCCATTTTACACTTCATAATGTTTTCTGTCTCTTCTTTAATCAAAAATTCTTTCCTTCTCCATAAATCAGATAAATAAACTATTCCTTGCTCCACTGATTTGTTTATACTATCACTCTTTAAACCTACATCATGTATCCACTTCGACTTTATTCCTGTGTACAGTGTCAGGCATTGATCTATGCCTAGTTTCCACCACACTTTTATCCAGTTTTCCCAGTAATTTTGGTCAAACAGTGAGTTCTTATCCAAGAAGCTGGGGTCCTTGGGTTTATCAAACAGTAGATTGTTATTTTCATGTCCTACTATGTCTTGAGTACCTAACACATTCCACTTGTCCATCCTTGTG
The DNA here is from genome assembly GCA_023548195.1 of Bettongia penicillata ogilbyi. NCBI lineage: Eukaryota > Metazoa > Chordata > Mammalia > Diprotodontia > Potoroidae > Bettongia > Bettongia penicillata. Next base: position 52,049 of record JAJHZJ010000356.1, on the reverse strand, counting down.
TTTCTTAGCCAGTACCAAGTAGTTTTGATAATTGTTGCTTTATAATACAATCTGAGATCTTCCCTTGCTATTCTGGACCTTTTCCTCTCCAGATGAATTTTGATATTATTTTTTCCAGCTCTAGAAAATAATTAGCTGATAATTTGATAGGCATGGCACTACATAAGTAAATTAACTTAGACAATATTATCATTTTTGTTATATTGGCGAAGCCTACACATGTGCAACTGATGTTTTTCTACTTACTTAGATCTGACTTTATTTGTGTAAAAAGTGTCTTATAATTAGGTTCATACAGTCCCTGGATTTGTTTTGGCAGGTAGACTCCCAAATTTTACAGTGTCTACCCCAGTTTTAAATGGATTTCTCTTTCTATCTCTTGCTGTTGGGCTTTGATAGCAATATACATACATACATACATACATATATACATACATATGTATATGAATGTAGATTTGTGTGAGTGTATTTTGTAAACATGAAACTTTGCCAGAGTTGTTTATAATTTGAAGTAGTTTCTTTCTTTATTTATTTTTAGATTTCAACATTCATTTCTATGAAATGTTGAGTTCTCATTTTTCTCCCCATTTCTCCCCTCACCCCACATCTTGCATTCTGATTACCCCTTCCCTCAATGTTCCCTCCGTTCTATCACACCCCACCCTTCCCTTACCCTCATCCTCTCTCTTTTTTTTGTCGGGCAAGATAAATTTCTATAACCCATTACTTGTATTTCTTATTTCCTAGTTATATGTAATAACAATTCTCAACACTTGTTTCTAATCCTTTGAATTCCAGCTTCTCTTCCTCCCCACATATCCTCACTGAGAAGGCAAGAAATTCAATTCAGGTTACATATGTGTCATTTTTCAAAATACTTCCATAACAGTCATGTTGTGTAAGACTATCTATATTGCCCTACATCCTATCCTGTTCCTCCTTTTTTTTTTTATATTCTCTTATTTCACCTTGTCCCTTCCAAAAACTGTTTACCTCTAGTTACTCCCTTCTCCCATTTGCCCTCCTTTCTATGATCACCCTTACCCACTTGCTCCCTTCTGCCCTACTTTCCTCTGGTGTAAGATAGATTTTTATACCAAATTTGGTGAGCATGTTATTCCCTTCTTAAACCATGTGAAGAGAGTAAACTTCACCTTTTCCTTCTCATCTCCTCCGTTTTCTCTTCCATTGAAAAAGATTTTTCCTATCTCTTTTATGAGTGATGGTATACACCATTAAATTTCTCTTTTCTGCTCCAAATATTTTCCTCTCTCGTCCCTTAATTTTATCATATATATATATATATATATATATATATATATATATATATATCATCTCTTCTGACTCAACTCAAACTGTATTCTCTATGTGCGTGTGTGTGTATGTGTGTGTGCATCTGTATTATCCCTCCACCTACCCAAATACTGAGAAAAGCATCAAGAGTTATAAATATTATTTTTCCATGAGGAATGTAAACAATTCAGCTTTAAAAAAGTCTTTTGTGATTTCTCTTTCCTGTTTACCTTTTCATACTTCTCTTGATTCTTGTGTTTGAAATTCAAAATTTTCTTCATGAATGCTTGATGATGATTCTCTATATCATTGAATGACATTTTTTCCCCTGGAAGTACAATACTCAGTTTTGCTAGGCAGCTGATTCTAGGTTTTAATCCAGGTTCCTTTGACTTTTGGAATATCCTATTCCAAGCTCTGTGACACCTTAATGAAGAAGCTGCCAGATCTTTTCTTATCCTCCTTGTATTTCCACAGTATTTGAATTGGTTCTTTCTATTTGCTTGCAATATTTTCTTCTTGACCTGGAAACCCTGAAATTTGGCCACAATATTTCTAGGAGTTTCTCTTTTTGGGTCTCTTTCAAGAGGTGATCAGTGGATTCTTTCAATTTTTATTTTGCCCTCTGACTCTAGAATATCAGGGCAGTTTTCCTTGATAATTTCATGAAAGAAAATGTTTTCACTATTTTTTAAATCATGGATTTCAGGTAATCCCATAATTTTAAAGTGTCTCTCCTGGGTAGCAGAGTGGCAGGGTCCTGGGGAGACCTGAGGCAACAGCAGGTAGAACAGTGGAGCAGAATTCTAGGGTGAGAGACCAACAGAGTCAAGAAAGTAACAGCTGCTAAGGCCCACATTTCAGTCCACAGATTAAACATCTGTAAGTCACTTACTTGAAATTCCAGGAGGCAGTATGGCCAAGTGATCAGTAAATGCTCTCTCCTCCCCCCTTGATGACCTAGAAAGAGCCATAAAATATTTCCCCAGAAAAATCCTGGATCAGTGGGAACAGTGGAGCTGGCAAATAGTCTCATAATACTTGAGGCTAGGTAGATAGCTAAGGGGGATTCCTCGTACTGTAGCAGAGGTAAACTGGAAGGAGAGGGGATCTAGGGTGGTAGAAACTTGCACTAGGACCCAGGCAAGCCTCAGTGTAGGAGAGAAAACCCAGCAGGGGTGGAAGCTCACCCTAGGATCAAGGCATAACTCAACACTGCAGGGGAAATGGGAAGATAATATGGCAGCTGAGATCACCATCCCCTGAGCTGGCCTTTACATCACCTCAGGTGAGGAAATCTCCTGTGACCAGACCACCCATCCCACACACTTAATAAGCTAACCTCAAGGCTCATCAGGGAAACACACACACACACACACACACACACACACACACACACACAAGATCAAAAGACACCAGTTCTTATCATTTTTCCACCAGTCAGCTCAACACCAAGTTCTGCAGCCACAACAGGAAAATCACCATCATGAGCAAGAAAAAGCAAAAGAAGGGCGAACCCCCCCCCCCGCCCCCCCGCCATAGAATCTTTCTATGGGGAAAAAGACCAAAACACAAATACCAAAGGGGTCAGTAGTGAGACTGTACATCCATCTGAAACTTCAGAAGGGCCTATGAACTTCTCTCACACACAGACAATTCTCCTGGAAGAGCGGAAGAAAGGAATGGAAGAAAAACTGGCCAATGATTTTAAAAGTATGAAAAAAGAATTCACTAATGAGAACATCTCTTCAAAAAAGAAAACTGAACAAATGGAAAAGGAAGCACAAAACTTAACTGGAAAAATTGGACAAATGGAAAAAGAAACACAAAACCAAACTGGAAAAACTGGACAAATGGAAAACGAAGTACAAGAATTAACTGGAGAAAATAACTTCTTAGAAGGAAAAATTGGACAGATGGAAAAGGAGATGCAAAAGTTAACTGAAGAAAGCAATTTGACAAAAATTAGAATTGGGCAAGTAGAAACTAATGACTCTATGAGACTTTAAGAATCAGTCAAACAAAATCTAAAGAATGAAAAGACAGAAGAAAATGTAAAATATCTAATTGGAAAAATAACTGACATGGAAAATGGATCCAGGAGAGAAAACGTAAGAATTATTGACTTGCTAGAAAGCCATGATGAAAAAAAAAGAGCCTGTACAATATCTTCCAGGAAGTCATCAAGGAAAATTGCCCAGAAGTGCTAGACCCAAAGGATTAAATAGTCATGGAAAGAATCCACTGTTCACCTCCCGAAAGGGATACCAAACTCCAAACCCCAAGAAATATCATTGCCAAATTTCAGAACTATCAAGTGAAGGAGAAAATAATACAGGCAGCCATAAAGAAACCATTCAAATATCAAGGAGCTACAGTCAGGATCACACAGGACCTTGCAGTTTCTACATTAAAAGATAGAAGGAACTGCAATCCGATATCCCATAAGGCAAAGGAGCTTAGACTACAGCGAAGGACCAATTATCCAGAAAAGTTCAGCATAACATCTCAGGAAAGAAGATGGTTATTCAACCAAGTAAGGGATTTCCAGACCTCCCTGACAAAAATGTCAAGACTTAATAGAAAATTCGATCTTTAAATGCAGGTCTCAAGGAGGCATTAAAAGGTAAACAGGGGGGAAAACAACAACAACAACAACAAAAACTCGTTACACAATTTGGGAAAACTGTCTACCTCCCTATAAGGGAAGATGATACCTGTTAGTCTTGAGAACTGTACATCTATTATGAAAGATAAAAGGGATATCCATAGAAGGAATGTGTATAAAGTGAATGATGTGATGATAAAAATGTGATTTGTACATGCAAAGAGATTGTAACAGAAGGTGTGAAAAGGAGGAAGCACAAAACGATAAATTAGAGCACAGGAAGAAGTACACAATTGTAGTAGAGGGAAGGAGGGGAGGGAGAAGAGCATTGTTTAAGAGGTACTCATCTGACTTGGCTCAAGGAGGGAACAAAAATCTTAAGCATATACGTCTAAATAACTCTATAGACAGTTGGAGGGGAAGGAAGAAGAAAAGGGGGGAAAGCTAAAAGGGAGGGAAGAAGCAGTAATGGTAAAAGAGAGTAAAAGGGAGGAGGGCTAAAAGAAAGAAGGGAAGGCTGTAGGAGGTGATAGTGAAAAACCAAATCTATTGAGGAGGGTAAGGGAGACAGGAGAGCTAAAAGCACAAATGGTGAAGAAGAGGATGGAGGGAAATAGATTGTAATCATAAATGAGAATGTGAATGGAATGAATGGTCACATAAACCAGAGATGGATAACCAAATGAAATAAAAGCCATAATCCAACAATATGTTGTTTACAAGAATCATATTTGAAATGGGGGGATACAGGGTAAAAGTAAGAGATTGGAGCAGAATATATTTTGCTTCAGCTGATGTAAGAAAAGCAGGGGTAGCAATCCTAATCTCAGACAAACCAACAACAGAAATAGATCTAATCAAAAGAGATAAGGAAGGAAACTATATCCCGCTAAAAAGACACTATAAACAATGATGCAGTATCATTACTAAACATGTATATTCCAAGTGGTATAGCATCCAAATTCATAGAGGGGAGGTTGAGGGAGGTGAAGGAAGAACTAGACAGCAAAACTATACTAGTGGGGGACGTCAACCTCCCCCTCTCTGAACTTGATACATCTAACTTCAAAATAAAAAAAAATAAGAAGTTAAGGAGGTGAATAAAACTCTTAATAAGGTAGATATGATAAACCTCTGGAGAAAACTGAATAAGAATAGAAAGGATTATACCTTCTTCTCAGCAGTACATGGCACATATAGAAAAACTGACCATGTACTAGAACATGAAAACCTCAAAATCCAGTGCAGAAAGGCATAGATTGTCAATGCATCCTTCTCAAATTATAATGCAATAAAAATTATATGTTAAAAAGGGACATGAAAAGATAAACCAAAAATTAGTTGGAAACTAAATAAACTAATCTTAAAAAATGGAGTGGCTTAAACAACAAATCATAGAAACAATTAACGCTTTCATTCAATAGAATGACAATAATGAGACAACCTACTACATCTTACAGGATATGGCAAAAGCAGTTCTTAAGGGATGTTTTATATCTTTGAATGCCTAGATAAATAAAATAGAGAAAGAGGAGATCAGTAACTTGGGCATGCAAGTAAAAAAGCTAGAAGAAGAATAATTTGAAATTCACAAGAAAATATCAAATTAGTAATACTGTAAAACAAAGGAGAGAATAATAAAATTGAAATTAAGAAAACTATTGAATTAATAAAAAAACCAATAGTAGGTTTTATTAAAAAAACTAATAAAATGGATAAATCTTTGATCAATTTTATTTAAAAAAGAAAGAAGAAATGAAATTATTAATAGAAAAATGAAAGGGATGAACTCACATCAAATGAAGAGGAAATTAATACAATAATTAGAAGTTACTTTGCCCAACTTTATGCCACAAAAATTTGACAATCTAAGTGAGATGGATGAGTGTTTAAAAAATACAAATTGCCCAGATTAACATAAGAGGAATTTGAATACTTAAACAACCCATCTCAGAAAAAGAAATTGAACAAATCATCCAGGAACTCCTTAGGAAAAAATCTCCAGGGCCAGATGGATTTACAAGTGAATTCTATCAAACATTTAAAGAACAGTTAATTCCAATATTATGTGGACTGTTTTTGAAAATTGGGAAGAAGGAGTTGTCCCAAATTCTTTTATCATACAAACATGGTTCTGCTACCTGACCCAGGAAGACACAAAACAGAAAAAGAAAACTTATAGACCATTTTCTTTAATGAATACAGATGCAAAAATTTTAAATAAGATTTTAGCAAAACGAATACAGCATCTTATCACGAGAATAATACGTTATGATCAGGTAGGATTGATACCATGAATGCAAGGCTGGTTTAATAGTAGGAAAACTATTAGCATTATCTATCATATCAACAAGAAAACTACCAAAAACCACATGATTATCTCAATAGATGTAGAAAAAGCTGGGGGGGCGGAGCCAAGATGGCGGAGTAGAAGGACGCACGTTTACGAGCTCCGAACCCAAAAGCCCATAGAATTAATGTAAAAAGAGTCCCCCATAACTTCTGGGTCAATACAAGGTGTGCAGAAGCAGAGTGGAAGAGATTTCCGTTCCAGGGAGCCCTGGAGACCCGTCCCCAGGGTCCGGTGCGCCCCGGAAAGTGGACCCCACCCCCAGCGCTGCCCTGGCCGCAGCCCCAGAGAAGCTGATCTGAGCAGGCTTCAGAGACGGAAGCTCCGGCACCCGGGAAAGTCCCTCTGCCCACAGAAGCTACAGGTCAGTGAGAGAGAAGGCCGGGCTGGAGGAGAGGGGAAGCAGGGCGTCTCTGTGACTCGGGCCCCCTCGGGAGGAGGCGGCAGCAGAGACGGGGGCAGGAAGCAGCGGAGGCAAAGGTCTGGGCGGCAGCTGAGGTGGCAGGGGCCCAGGACTCAGGAATCCCCAAACAGCAGGCAGGATCTTCATTATGGAAGATTCCCGCATAAAACCTGACAGAGCTGAGCCTGAGAGACGGCCCTGCCCCCACCATGCTCTATTACTGAAGGCTTCTGCTCAAAGCCCCCAAGGGAACTGAGATTGGGAGGCGGGGCCCCCCACCCCAACCCCACCCACCCCATTCCTGAAAGTCTCTGCATAAAGCCCCTGAGGGATCAGAGTCTGGGAGGCAGCCCTGCCCCCACCCCAGCACCAGAACTAAAGCTCACTGATTGACACCCGGCAGGAGGAAAGCCCATTTAAATCTCAGAGGCCAAGCACTAGCTGGGCGGATCCAGGCGGGGGTGGAAAGGAATCTCAGAAGTCAAGTAACTGGCTGGGAAAATGCCTAGAAAAGGGAAGAAAAATAAGACTATAGAGAGTTTTTTTCCAACAAATGCAAATGATCCCGACCTTCAGATCTGATGACGAGGACGTATCCTTGCCATCAGGGAAAGACATAGAGGGCGGGCCTCAGTACCCCAGACACCCCAGGGGGGTGGCGGGTGGGCTCAGGCCCTGGAACAGCTCAAAAAGGATTTTGAAAAGCAAGTTAGACAGGTAGAGGAAAAACTGGGAAGAGAAATGAGAGAGGTACAAGAAAAGTATGAAAAACGGGTCAATAACTTGGTAAAGGAGACCCAAAAAAATGCTGAGGAAATTAACACCTTGAAAAATAGGCTCACTCAATTGGCAAAGGAGGTTCAAAAAGCCAATGAGGAGAAGAATGCTTTCAAAAGCAGAATGAGCCAAATGGAAAAAGAGGCTCAAAAGCTCACTGAATTTAATAGTTCTCTCAAAATTAGAATGGAACAGATGGAGTCTAAGGACTTTACGAGAAACCAAGAAATCACTAAACAAAACCAAAAGAACGAAAAAATGGAAGAGAATGTGAAATATCTCATGGGAAAAACAACTGACCTGGAAAATAGATCCAGGAGAGACAATTTAAAAATTATGGGACTACCTGAAACTCATGATCAAAAAAAGAGCCTAGATATCATCTTCCATGAAATTATCAAGGAAAACTGCCCTGACATTCTAGAACCAGAGGGCAAAATAAGTATTGAAAGAATCCATCGATCACCACCTGAAAGAGATCCAAAAAGAGAAACTCCTAGGAACATTGTGTCCAAATTCCAGAACTCCCAGCTCAAGGAAAAAATCTTGCAAGCAGCTAGAAAGAAACAATTCCAGTACTGTGGAAATACAATCAGGATAACCCAAGATCTGCTAGATTATTAAGGGATTAATTATTAAGATACATTAAGGGATCGAAGGGCGTGGAATAGGATATTCCAGAAGGCAAAGGAACTAGGACTCAAATCAAGAATCACCTACCCAGCTAAACTGAGTATAATACTTGAAGGGAAAATATGGTCTTTCAATGAAACAGGGGACTTTCAATCATTCTGAATGAAAAAACCAGAGCTGAAAAGAAAATTTGACTTTCAAACACAAGAATGAGAAGAAGCATGAAAAAGGAAACAGCAAAGAGAAGTCTTAAGGGACTTACCAGAAGTGAACTGTTTATATTCATACAGGGAAAGACAATATTTCTAATTCTTAAAACTTTTCAGTATCTGGGTGGTTGGTGGGACCACACATACACATGTACACGCATGCACACACATACACACATGCACACACATACAGAGATAGAGAGCACAGATTGAACTGAATAGGATGGGACCATACCTTAAAAGAAACTGAGGTAAATGGTGAGAGAGAAATGTAGGGGGAGGAAAGAGAGGGAAAGGGAAGGGGGTAACTATATGTCATTTAAGAGGCAGGTAGGAGTTTTTCTTAGTGGAGGGAAAAAGAGGAGAGCTGAGGAAAAAAAAGAAACAAAAACAAGAAGTTTACCCTCATCACATTTGACTAAATGAAGGAGTGAAATGCACACCCATTTTGGTATGAAATCCTATCTTACAGTATAAGAAAGTTGGGGAGAAGGAGATATTGCAAGGCAGGGGATGATGGGGGGGAGGGCAAAGGGAGGAGGGAGTAATTTGAAGTCAACACTTGGGGAGGGACAGGATCAAGAGACAAAAGAGAAACAATGAGGGGCAGGTTAGGAGGGATGGTAATCCAGTTAGTCTTACACAACACGACTATCAGGGAAGTCATTTGCAAAGCTACACAGATAGGGCCTAAATTGAATTGCCTGCCTTCCCAAAGGGAATGGGTGGGGAGGGAGGGATGGGAGAATTTGTAACTCAAAGTTTTAGGAACAACTGTTTAATATTGTTGTTGTAACTAGGGAAGAAGACATACAGTTAATGAGGAATAGAAAGTCATCTGGCCCTACCGGAGAAAAGAGAAGATGGAGACAAGAGAAGGGAGGGATGACAGAAGATAGGGCAGACTGGAGATAGGGAAAATTACATTGCTTGGGGTATTGGGGTGGGGGGAGGGGATAATAGGGGAGAAAACTGGGAACCCAAAAATTTGTGAAAATAAATGTAAAAAATTAAATAAATAAAAAAAAAGAAAAAGAAAAAGCTGACAAAATACAACACCCATTTCTATTTAAAACACTAGAGAAAATAGGAATAAAGGGAACTTTCCAAAAGATAATTAGCAGTATCTACCTAAAACCTTCAGTAAGCATTATATGCAATGGAGGTAAGCTAGATGCATTTTCAATAAGATCGGAAGTGAACAAGTATGTCCATTATCGCCACTATTATTCAATATGTTACTAGCATGTTATCTGTAGCAATTAAACAAGATAAAGAAATTGAAGGAATAAGGATAGGCAAAGAAGAAACTATGTTATCACTCTTTGCAGATGATAAAATGATATACTAAGAGAATACTATATATTCAAGTAAAAAATTATTTGGAATAATAAACAAATTTGGCAAAGTTGCACGTTACAAAATAAATCTGCACAAATCTTCTGCATTCCCATATATTAATAACAAAGTACAACAGCAAGAGATAGAAAGAGAAATTCCATTTAAAACTAGGGTAGACACTATAAAATATTTGGGAGTTTAACTACCAAAACAAACCCAGGGACTTGTATGACCATAATACAAGGCACTTTTTGCACAAATAGGGTCAGATCCCAGTAAGTGGAAAAACATCAGTTGCTTATGAGTAGGCCTAGCCATAATAAAAATGGCAATTCTACCTAAATTTATTTACTTATTTAGTGCCATATGAATTAAACTATTAGATACTTATTTTCTAAAGTTGGATTAAATAATATCAAAATTCATCTGAAAGAATAAAATGTCCATAACATCAAAGGGACTACTGAAAAGAAATGCTAGGGAAGGTGGCCTAGTGCTACCAGTTCTCAAATTGTGTTATTAAGCAGCAATTATCAAAAACACTTGCTACTGGCTAAGAAACAGAAGAGTAGACAAGGAGAATAGACTAGGTACTCAAGACACAGTAGGCAATGAATATAGAAATCTCCTGTTTGATAATCTCAAGGACCCCAGTTTCTGGGATAAGAACTCACTGTTTGACAAAAATTGCTGGAGAAACTGGACAACAGTGTGGTGGAAACTAGGCATAGATTCATGACTGACACCCTACACAAGAATAAAGGCCACATGGATTCATGAACTAGGTGTGAAGATTGATACCGTGGATAAACTGGATGAGCAAGGACTAATGTATTTATCAGATTTATGGAGAAGGCAAGAATTTTTTTCTAAGAAGAGGTAGAAAGCATTATGAAGTGAAACATGGATAATTTTGAGTACATTAACCTAAAAAGGCTTTGCATAACGAAACTCAATGCACCCAAGATTCAGAGGGATGAAGCATATTTGGAAAGAATTTTTACAGCTAATCTCGGTGATAAAGGCACCATTTCTAGAATATATAGAGAACTGAGTCATACGTACAGCAATACAAGTCATTCGCCAATTGATAAATGGTCAAAGAATATGAACAGGCAGTATATATATATATATATATATATATATATATATATATATATATATATATATATATATATATATATATATATATATATATGTGTGTGTGTGTGTGTGTGTGTGTATGTATATATGTGTGTATATATATGTATATATGTATATATATACATATATATATATATGTATGTATGTATGTATATATGCAATCACACCATTTATTTTAGCCCCAAACAGGACCACAATACCTAACTATCCTTTCTGACCAGACAGAACACAATAAGTAGCAATGAGAAAGCAGTGGTATGTTTGACCACCAAAGCATAGAAGGGACTCTCCCCATTATCTAATCCCTCAAGAAATCCCTCCTGCTTTTTTAATATCCATCATTTCTGTTTTGTAATCAACATCATCACACTATAAAATCTTCTCCCTTTTTTTACTACTTTACTGGTTCTTCCTGTAACCTAGCCCACTTCTGAAGAGCTCAGTAAATGCCCTCAGTTAATCCTATACTTGGATTAGACGTGGTCTGACTTTGAATTCTTCAAAATGACCCCCCACAACACACTGTGAAATGACACAAATTTAGTCTAACTCCTCATTTTACAGAGGAAAACAACTGAAGTCTAAGAGAAATTAAGTCATTTTTCCAGAGTCATATGAAAATCTGCAAAAAAAAATTAACCCAGATTCACTAAATTCAATTGCAAAGGAGCAAGTTTACATTTTATGTTAGAATAAATAATAAAGGAGTAGCTTCCTAATAATTCTATTAATCCCAGAGTGGAAAGAATTGCCTTAGAAACTTGTAGGGAATTTTCCCCCCTTCTTGACTTGTCTACATGAAAAAAATGGATGACTTTATCAAATATAATGCAGAGATGATCCTTTATTAGATATAGACTGAACTAGATGTGTCCTCTGAAATACTTTGGCTTTATGATTTGGTGACTCTGTGAATGCGTGAAGAAGTTGTTTGTCCACCAAGGAAAAGAATATTCACATCAATAATATCACAGCTTATTTATCGTAAAAGTTGAGGGGGGGCAGAGTCAAGATGGTGGGGTAGAAAGACGCACGTTTACGAGCTCCGAACCCACAGCCCATAGAATTAATGTAAAAAGAGATCCCCATAAGTTCTGGATCACTGTAAGGTGGCAGAAACAGAGTGGAAGAGATTTCCGTTCCAGAGAGCCCTGGAGAGCCATCCCCAGGATCCGTCGTGCTCCCTGCCCTGGCGCTGCCCTGGCCATGGCCCCAGAGAAGCTGATCCGAGCAGGCTTCAGGGACGGAAGCTCTGGCGGCCTGGAAGGTCCCTCCGCCCACAGAAGCTACAGGTCAGTGAGAGAGACGGCTGGGCTGGCCGAGACTGGGAGCGGAGTGTCTCCGTGACTCGGGCCCCCTCGGGAGGAAGCTGCGGAGGCAGAGGCAGGGGCGGGGGCGGCGGCGGAGGCAGTAGCTGCAGTGGCAGCCCGGGACTCCCCAGCAGCAGGCAGGATCTTCATTACTGAGAATCTCTGCATAAACCCCCTGCGGGAGCTGAGCCTGGTAGACGGCCCTGCCCCACCCCGCTCCATTACTGAAGGTCTCTGCATAAAGCCCCTGAGGGAACTGAGCCTGGGAGGAGGCCTCACCCCCACCCGCTCGGTTACTGAAGGTCTCTGCATAAAGCCCCTGAGGGAGCTGAGCCTGGGAGGTGGCCCTGCCCCCACCCCAGCACCAGAACTAAATCTCAGATTGATTAGGAGCTGTGTGGCGCGGAAAGCCCATTTGAATCTCGGACCCCAGACACTAGTTGGACGGATATAGGCGGGGGTGGACAGAAATCTCAGAAGTCAAGTAACTGGCTGGGAAAATGCCTAGAGAAGGCAAGAAAAATAAGACTATAGAGAGTTTTTTCAAACAGATGCAAATGATCCCGACCTTCGGATCCTGACTTTCGGATCTGACGATGACAAGGACATATTCTTGCCATCAGGGAAAGATGTGGAGGGCGGGGCCTCAGTATGCCAGATATCCCAGGGGGATGTCGGGTGGCCTCAGGCCTTGGAAGAGCTCAAAATGGATTTTGAAAAGCAAGTTAGACAGGTGGAGGAAAAACTGGGAAGAGAAATGAGAGAGATGCAAGAAAAGTATGAAAAACGGGTCAATACTTTGGTAAAGGAGACCCAAAAAAATGCTGAAGAAAATAACACTTGAAAAATAGGATCACTCAATTGGCAAAAGAGGTTCAAAAAGCCAGTGAGGAGAAGAATGCTTTCAAAAGCAGAAGTAGCCAAATGGAAAAAGAGGTTCAAAAGCTCACTGAAGATAATAGTTCTCTCAAAATTAGAATGGAACAGATGGAATCTAATGACTTTACAAGAAACCAAGAAATCACCAAACAAAACCAAAAGAATGAAAAAATAGAAGAGAATGTGAAATATCTTATGGGAAAAACAACTGACCTGGAAAATAGATCCAGGAGTGAGAATTTAAAAATTATGGGGCTACCTGAAAGTCATGATCAAAAAAAGAGCCTAGATATCATCTTCCATGAAATTATCAAGGAAAACTGCCCTGACATTCTAGAACCAGAGGGCAAAATAAGTATTGAAAGAATCCATTGATCACAACCTGAAAGAGATCCAAAAAAGAGAAACTCCTAGGAACCTTGTGGCCAAATTCCAGAACTCCCAGGTCAAGGAGAAAATCTTACAAGTAGCTAGAAAGAAACAATTCCAGTACTGTGGAAATAAAATCAGGATAACTCAAGATCTATCAGCTTCTACATTAAGGGATTGAAGGGCATGGAATAGGATATTCCAGAAGTCAAAGGAACTAGGACTTAAACTAAGAATCGCCTACCCAGCTAAATTGAGTATAATACTTCAGGGGAAAATATGGTCTTTCAATGAAACAGAGGACTTTCAATCATTCTTGATGAAAAGACCAGAGCTGAAAAGAAAATTTGACTTTCAAAGACAAGAATGAGAAGAAGCATGAAAAAGTAAACAGCAAAGAGAAGTCTTAAGGGACTTAGCAAAAGTGAACTGTTTACATTCCTACATGGAAAGACAATATTTGTAACTCTTAAAACTTTTCAGTACCTGGGTAGTTGGTGGGTCCATACACACACATGTACATGCATGCACATGCACACACATACACACATGCACACACATACAGAGACAGAGATCACAGATTGAATTGAATAGGGTGGGTCCATATCTTAAAAGAAATTAAGGTAAATGGTGAGAGAGAAATGTAGGGGGGAGGAAAGAGAGGGAAAGGGAAGTTGGGTAACTATATGTCATTTAAGAGGCAGGTAGGAGTTTTTCTTAGTGGAGGGAAAAAGAGGAGAGCTGAGAAAAAAAAACAAAAACAAAACAAGAAGTTTACCCTCATCACATTTGACTAAAGGAAGGAATAAAATGCACACTCATTTTGGTATGAAAACCTATCTTACAGTATAGGAAAGTCAGGGAGAAGGAGATAAGCAAGGGGTGGGGGATGATGGAAGGGAGGGCAAAGGGAGGAGGGAGCAATTTGAAGTCAACACTTGGGGAGGGACAGGATCAAAAGATAGAAGAGAAACAATGAGGGGCAAGTTAGGATGGAGGGTAATTCAGTTAGTCTTACACAACACGACTATCAGGGAAGTCATTTGCCAAAACTGCACAGAAATGGCCTATATGGAATTGCCTGCCTTCCCAAAGGGAACGGGTGGGGAGGGAGGGATGGGGAGAATTTGGAACTCAAAATTTTAGGGACAACTGTTTAGTATTGTTGTTGCTACTAGGAAAGAAGGCATACAGTTAATGAGGAATAGAAAGTCTTCTGGCCCTACAGGAGAAAAGAGAAAATGGAGACAAGAGAAGGGAGGGATGACAGAAGAGAGGGCAGATTGGAGATAGGGAAAATTAGATTGCTTGGGGTATTGGGGTGGGGGAGGGAATAAAAGGGGAGAAAATTTGGAACCCAAAATTTTGTGAAAATGAATGTAAAAAGTTAAATAAATAAATAAATAAAAAGTAAAAGTTGAGGTATATGTGCCATTTTAGTCATTTCCTATGAGAGTCTTTTTAAAATTAACTGCATAGTTCTTATACCTCTGTGCCTTCTCCAGTAAATCATAATGCATCAGTTGATCAATCAACAAGCATTTCTGTTAATGATTAATTGGTTTTCATTTTTCATCAATCATTTTCATAAGTTTTAATTTTTCTCCCCCTCTCTTCCATGATTACATGAACTCTTCTATGGGTTCTACACATACATTCTTATGAAATACATTTTCACATTAGTCATGCTGCATAGAAGAATTAAAACAAATGGGAGAAACCATGAGAAAGTCCAACACAAAACATTAAAAGAGAAAATAGTCTGCTTCATTCTGAGTTCTAATTCTATAGGTCTTTCTCTGGTAGTGTATGGCATTTTGTATAGAGAGTCCTTTGGGAATGTTTTACTTGCATTACTGTGGAGGGCTATATCTATTATAAACAGTGCTCACACACTGGCTGTTACTGTGCCTAATGTTCCCTTTGTTCTGATCAATTCACTCTGCATCAGTTCATATAAGTTTTTCTGAAGTCAGCCTTCAACAAGCATTTCTTAAGGACCTGCAATCAGTTGGGCCCTGTGCTAGGCACTGATGATCAAATACAAAAAGAATCCAGCTCTTGTCCTCACGTCATATGCATTCTACTGTAATTTCACTCTTAATTAATGACTCAAATTGACTATTTGTAGAACTGTGCTGTAATGCAGTAATGCCATTACAATTATGTCCTGCTGTTTCTTCCCTATCTCCTGGGCTATCACTTCTTGGGAATTTAATGTGTCTGATAGTAACATTTCCAATCCCTTTTCACATGTTGCTTCTAATCTGCTGAGATTGTCTCTTTTGCCCCCAAGTTAAAAGTCAATGTCCTTAGTCAAGCCTTGAACACTGATCATTTACTCTTGGCTCCAGGCAAACTGGATTATTAGCCCTGGAAATGCACAGCCTGTCTCTCCTCTCCATGCATTTATTTAAATACTTCCCTCTCTCCTGAAATGCCTTTGCTCCTTCCCTTGGTCTCTCAGATTTGTTCTCTTCTTTCACACATCAGTTCAATGGCCAGATCTTCCATGAAGTCTTCTCTGTTTCCCCTTGACTGAAATCCAGTCTATCTTTCCCATTATATTTTGTATTATAATCACACAGGCATTAGAGTGTTTTCTAATATTCTCAATTGATTTGAATTTTTTCCCTTTTAATTTTTCTTAAGTGGTAGAAAGAAATAGAACATCCAACCAATGGAACATTATTTTATTTATTCACTCTGGAAGTGAGGTTACTTTATTATTTTCTGGAAAATATTGCTTTAGAAATCTATTTTTACCTGCAAGTTAATTCCAGATCATTGAATATACCTTCAAAGAGGTCACAGACAAGAACAAATAATTACTCTTCCTGCTAAACAGCCTCACCATCTAAAAGCAAGATTTTTACCCAGATTGTTAGACTGAAAGCAAATTGAAAGGGTCATCTTGTCTAAATTCTTTATATTGGGGGGGCTGATAAATGAGGCTCAGAGTTAGAGAGTGACTTTGACTTCTTCAAGTTCACACAATAATTCTGGGCAGAGACAATGCCCAATATGAAATATCTGGTAGCATGTATACCCTTATATGTGAACGGATATACATTATATCAGAGAATTTGTTTCATGGTTTAAAAGTCAAGTCTTTCAGTCAAAAGAATATTTTCTCTAGAAGCAAACTATATGGTGGAAGAATAACTGTACAGATCACCAGTGTGGTGAGCCAAGCTGGAGAACTCTGGCAGCCTACTTCTTTGGTGACTGACTACCTAACTGGATAGATGGTAGATAGATAGATATATGGGTGGATAGATAGATAGATAGATAGATAGAATAGATAGATAGATAGATAGATACATAGATACATAGATAGATACATAGATAGATACATAGATAGATACATAGATAGATAATATATAGGATAGACAGTTCTATGAACACACATCTCTTTTATAAGCCCATGTAGGGGCTTTGTGAGAATTATTTCTTCTTTGTTTTATTTTGATTTACTTTGTTTTTCCTCTTGACACATAATGCTTACCTTATTTTTGTTTGCATTTGTTTAGAGCTGTGATTCTCTTTGGTATAGGGCAATAATGCCAATATTAATATGATAATAGTATTAAGTGCTTTTCATCCATCCATTTATCCCTTCAAACATGCAATGATGTCATTAGGTTCAAGTATTTATTACACAGTTACTATGAATCAGCGATGTGCTAAGCTACAAGGATCCCAACCAGCAAGAATATAGGAATTTATTATGCTTTATCATATATCTATGTCTGTGTGCGTGAGTGCACGTGTGCAGGTATGTGTGAGTGCATGTGTGCGTGTGTGTGTGCGTGTGTGTGTGTGGGGGGGTGAAACAACATCCTTGCCCCTCGGTGGGGTAGGAAGGTGATAAGGGAAAAAAATGCCTGCTAATTGAAAAAATATTTTAACAAAATTTATAAAAAAGATAGAAGATAAGACAATCCCTATCATGAAAGAGCTAACAGACTAAAGTGGAAGACAAAGGTAAATAATTATGAACATAAAATACATTTTTGCATAATATATAGGAAAATATTCTGAAATAGGAAAGCATGAGAAGCTGGGAGGACCAAAGAAGACATTCTTCTTAGAGAGCAATTGGGGCTGAGTCTTAAAGGAAGCCAGAGAACCAAAAGATGGATATGAAAGGAAAAAAAAAAACATGGATAAAAAGTACAGCCAGTAAAAAGTCAGGAGATGGGGTGTCATATGCCAGAACTAGCAAGTAGACCACTAGATCATAGAGTGTGGTCAGATATGTGAGGTAATAGTGGACTGAATTGTGAAGAACTTTAAGAGCCAGTGGATATTCTATAACATGCTAGAGACTGCAGGGAACCAAGGGAGATTATTTAGAAGAGGGATGATGTGAATAGAGCTAAACTTTGGGGGACTTTGGGGGCTGAGTGCAGAATGACTTAGAGTAGGGACTTGAGGCAGGGAGACCAGCCAGCATGATAATGCAATTGTCCAAGTGTGAGGTGATAAAGGCCTGCACCAGAGTCATGGCTGCATGAGGCAAGAGAGGATGTAATTGAGAAATGTTTTAAACCAGAAAAAAATAAGACTTGGTTGGATTTGTGTGCAAATAGTGTTTGATAAAATACTGCAGGTTATTCGTCTCATCCATACTTATTTCCATTTCCTTTTGATTACTTCTGATTTTGATCTTTCCAAAGTCATGTTATTCCATGACTTCTAGTCATATAAAATCTTGGGGAGAATATAATTATTAACAATATAAAGTTTATTGGAACCAGTGGGCAGTTAGCATTAATAATAAGGCCATTAAAATATTTCAATTAACACAGGCCAATATCCTGCTCTTAGGCATGTTTTTGTCTAAGTCACTGCATAGTTGTGTGTTATATAGATGCTATGGACACTATCAGAATAATTTAATAACCTTCCCATCTACTGTACCTCTTAGTATGAGCAAGACACATTTCTCATTCACTGTGATCTTTAAGAATAGATTAATACATCAGTATCTTTTATAATACTATGGATTTCTCTGAGAAATCTCAGTGGCATTCTACCCATTGATTCAGTGAGTCCAATATAATCTGAGAACAGGACAACTTCCTTAAAACAGGAAAATTCTTTTTCAATTTGGAATCTGTTCACATCTTCTTGGGAATTTGAAAAATATTGTCAGTGAGTATATATGTCCATGTTAGTGTCTAGTATTTTCTAGAATCCTTATAATGAGCAATATTTTTAAGTTAGCAGGACCTGAAGTCAGAGTCACTGTTTCAATCAAATCTTGCTCTCCCTGACTCAAAGTTGGGCATCACCAAGCAAACGTTCATAATATAGACAAAGGAACATAGCAATTTTACACTATAAGCTATTTGTCTTGGAATCATATATACTTCAGTTTTTAACGGTTGTGCCTTCATCTTAATTTATTAAAGATTTATTTATTCACCTAGAAATTAATCCTCAAAATATTATCCTCACCAAATGAGTTAGGGACAGAACCAGAAGTAGAATGCATGTCTCAGGAGTAAGGGTGGGGAACCTGTGGCCTCAAGACCGCATGAGACACTCTAGGTCCTAAAGGGAAATGCTCTAATTGGATTCAAACTTCTCAGAACTTCACATGTGGTCTTGAGGTTCTAGGTTCTCCACTCCTGCTGTATATTATCAATGATACATCTGAACAGACATGACCTAGAAGTAAACCAATATGTATGAAACTTTTTGACAGCCCTTGAACTCTATTTTAGATATGCAGCACTTTCAGAAGAAATGACAAAAGGTCATGTGCCATCTTTGTACTTCCTCGCCTCAGTAAGATATGTGTGTATACATACATATACTCACACATACACGTGTACACACCCACATACACACACATATATGCGTGTATATGTGTGTATATATATATATATATATATATATATTTCATATGGACATTCATCACCTCTTTGTAATCTTAGCTTTGGTATTCTAAACTCTGGGTTACTTAGGAGTGAGCAGGCATTGAGAAGAAATGGCCTTAGTCCAGAAAAATCACATGAAACTGGCTTGCAATCTAAAGACAATTTTGATGGTATGGAAGAGGCTAGACTTCCAATATCTTGATTATGTAGTTATATCTTTCCAGTGGACAGCCTCTCTTGGGATGTCAAATACACTTGGGAAATCATATATTTAGAAGGTTGCTTCGTGGATGATCGCTGAATCAGAATCATATCAGTTGTGCAAAGTGCAAGCCCCAAAATCTATTTTCCTATCCTTTTTTTTTAATTGAAGAGAAGGGATAGATTCGATTAATATCTCCAAGTTTCCTTAATAAGCTAAGCTATCAATGGGTTTATGATTTGAAGGAAGGCACTATGGGGACAAGCCTGCCGAAGTTGACCTGTGATTTCATTCAGGGGAGTCCAGATAAAGAGAGCTTATAGAACATAGATCTACATTTCATGGAATCATATTGTCTCTCACAATATGACAGATGAGAACAACTTTTGATGGGTGTCTCAGTGTCCGATGTCCTTGCCTCCCAAAGGCAGCACTGGGGGTTGGGAGGTGAAGTGTTCACATTATGGTCAAAGGCCAAAAGTTCCTCAGGGATAAAATTTATTTATTTGTTATTGTTCAGTCATTTAGCCAAATTATGTGCCCATCGATTTCCCTCAGTTTTAGAATATATGTGGTGATGATGATGATGATGATGATGATAACTAATATTTATATCAGCATTAAGGTTTCAAAATGCTCATAAAAATGTCATCTGATCTTCACAACAACTCTGTGAAATAGGTCCTATTATTATGTCCATTTTACCAATAAGAAAATGAGACAGAGGTTTAGTGACAGCTGGGATATTTTAAGCTTTACTTGAATATAATTCTTCATGCCTCCAGTTCCAGAACATTATTTACTGCTCCAATTAACTTTCTATTCATTTAGATAAAAAATTATTAATGTTTTCCCTCCACTTCACCTTTTTTAGCAGTTTGTAGAAACTTATGAATCCCTTTTCAGAATGAAGCTTTTAAATACATATAGTAAAATACATAGGATTGCAAATGGAGCTAATTAGATTGAAATGCACCTATAAAAATATTTTAAAACATGCCACAACAAAAATCACAGGCACTGGGCCACTCATCTTAGATAAGCAAAGGATAGGTTGATCCTAGTAGCTTTTTAATCTACTTAATCATTTGCAAGATCACTTGCAAGTTTGTTGGCTTACACTTTGAAAGGAAGTAAAATAAGGACACAATATCATAAAATTTTAAAAAATAGAAAGGATCTCAGTGGTACTCTAGATAATTTGAGAGATGGAGTTGCTCAAGTCCTGTGAACTTTGTTGATTTGCATAATAATATACAATCCTGGCAGCAGTGGGAAGATAAGACACCAGAAAGGCTGTATTATGGAAATCAGGAAAGAATAAGGCATCCATTAGCCCTATATAATATATGTTCTCTGGGACTAGAGCAAAGAGCAAAAAAAAAATATGTTCAGCGGGACTAGATGGGATGGAATCACATCTGACTCTTTCCATGCTGCTGGTAATTCTTTCCTCTCCATCTTAAATAGGGTATATTTTCTGAAGAACTTGTAATTTGCTTTGCAGCTGACATATACAAACACACATTTGTATGTATGTATGTATATGTGTGTATGTATATATGTATATCTGTATGTATATATATATACATGTGTATATAGTGTGTATATGCTCATATACACACATATGTATGTATGCATACATATGTGTGTATTCTGATTTTTCTAGATGGCTTTTTATTGCCATTGTTGTTTAAGCTATGGTTTTGGTAATGGTTCTTGTCTTAAAAGAAAAATTTTTTGTTAGGACATTTACCCTAATTAATGATGCAGATCTCAGGACAAATTAAAATGACTTTATTTAGATACATCAAGGAAGCATCATGCTGATGGAATGATAATTGAAGATCAACAATGGATTTAAGATGAAGCCTACTTTTATTGATAACTTTCACTATGAGATACAGACAATTTGGATCAGTTTGTGTCAATAATAGAGGATGTGTCACTTCTTCTCAGTATCTTACCAATTGCCACATATGTGAGGGCGATGTGATGTTTAACAAGTACAAAAAGGTGGGGTGGAGGAAGACTTGCCACGTGATAAATGGCAGCTAACCTAAAGGTTTCAGATTGGAGGATAGCTCTCCTAATATTGATTGACAAACTGGTCTGGGAACAGTGGGTTCCTGAGTCAGCATAACTTTCAGTACTTATTTTTGTTCTTTATTTGTCTATTTGAATGTCTTCTGGTGCCAGGAAATAATTGTCTCATGGTTTCAGAGGATTCTGGAGGGAATGGTAAAGCAGAGATGTCAAACATAGCAGCCATGTGGGACCACAACACTCTTGAATATTCTGTGACCCAGATTAAAATGTAACGGAAATATTTAATGAAAAAAAACTAAAACTAAAAAACCAACAAAAAAAACAAGAAAACATTGATACCATTACATTTTAAAACTAGATCAATATATGTAGCCTGCCAGGATCCTTATATACAAATTAAAAGCTCCCATTTCTATTTGATATCACAGTTCAGACTCTATTCTACAATCCCTTAGAATGTCCACCAATTTTACTTAATAGTTTGCATCTAAATGATTCTACATTCATTTAAATGAAATACTATAAATAAGTCTTCACATTTTGACCTCATGAGCTTTTACTTGAAAAATTAAAAGGACAGAGCTTAGAGAAAATGGCAACTCATAGGCAAGCACAAAGAAATAAAGGAAGAATGGCAGCAGTAACTTAATTTATTCTTGAAAAAAATGTTTTAAAGCCATTTGGGAGAAAAAAATGTAAGGATTCCACAACACTGAATGTACCCAGCAAAATTAGGCTGTCAGTTGAATTTCCTGTTGTATCCTTCCTCTTCAGTGTCTCTTTGTTCTTGCTTCTCCTCTCTTTATGTCTCTATTTTTCACTTTCTTCCTTCCTGCACTGTCCTCTTTTGCTTTCAGTTAGCTGTCAAGGTGAATGGGATTGATCTGAAGGCACTAACTTCATTCATCAATAAGCCTATCATCATTGGACTGTATTACAGCCACTAGAAATGTCACAGAATGTCGTTACCTTCCCCTGGGATATTTGGACTCCCATGGGGATGTCTTAAAGACTGATGAAAATAAAACAGAATGTCAACATTCATCCAAATAAATGAAAGTTTAACAGTAAGATGCAACCTATTATAATGGACTAGTATAATGGCTAAATGTTAGAGTTAAAAAAAGAAAACAACTTCACTTAAGGTTCTGCATTTGATATTTTTATAACATCCCTTTTTTTTCTCTCTACACACTCTTTTCTTATCTATAAAGTGAAGGAAATGAACTAGATAATCTTGTAGGTTCTTTCCAATTCCATGACTTTGTGATATTTTTAGATTAGCATATCATATGATAACAGAACAATTAGGAAGCACCCTTCAAATTGGATTTAATAGTTGCTGAGTTTCTTTTTAATTAATCCATTTTATTTCACATTATTTGAGTTTTTTGCAGTCAACTCTATGGAGTAGTATAGAAGAAAAGTAGAATTTAAAATCAAAGGACAGTTTTGAGAGTGGATCCTATCATTTACTTCCCATAACACTATAAACAAATCATCTGGCCTGCCTGGGACTCCACTTTATCATGAAAAATGAAGAGGTTGGTAAGGAAAACTAACTCATATGTAAATCTATATTTTCAATTCCCTCCCATCCTATTCTATTTGATTCCATTCAGTTATCCTATTCTATCCTAAAGAATTTCAGTTGCTCCCCTATTCTGTCAATTCATGTCCAACTTATGCTGACCCTTTGTCCAGAAATGAAGGAGTTGCAAATACTGTAATATTCACAATAGTAGGTACAGCTCTTAGCAACTGTGCTAGGCTATACCATTCTATTTCAACAAGTGTGCTCTAATTATACTCATTGAAAACTGCTGTGGTTTAGCCTTTACATTGTTTTCTATCCCTATGAAGTCTACAATAGTTAGATGGTATTTCGATGAGTGGCTTATTGATGTGCAAAATCAAATGTTGATTTAATTCCTGATAAAACCATTTAGGACTGATCATTTCTCGTAATGCTCTCTTAATTTGCAGCTGGGAAAATTAAATCTCTTAATGAAACTTGTCAACATAAAAATCAGTAATTCAGTCAATATGACATGGGAATCACCGCCCTAATTATCTCTCATTAGATCGAATAGTTGAATTTTTCAAAACGGATAGCTTTCTCCCCTTAGGCAAATGGAGCTGTGTCAGTAAAATTTATAATCCTATATTTTGCATTCTTGCATATTCAGCAAGCAAAATTACTGGGCTACTAAAATACTGCAAAAAATTCTGTCTCAATATGAACAGATTACTAGCAAAAACTTATACTAGAATTAAAATAAAACCCACTCCTAGTATTCGAATTTGAAATTGATTTTGTTTTTCTAGACATTAAGTGTTCTCCTTAACTGCAATAAGTAGCTGCAGTCCTGGTTTCTCCAGTTATAATTATCATAAAGTACAGACAATTAAGTGAGTTGGTGCTTTACAAAGATATGCCTCTATTGATCTAAGCTCTTGAAGTCTACTCCAATTTACCCTGCTTGGTTTTAAAGCACTGTGTAATAAATCATGGTCTAAATGAACTGTCTGTTTTAATTACTTAATTTTGCTGCTACTGGGTCACATCCTAATACATGTGCTATTTCCAGGGGAGAAAAATGAAACTGAAAGTTCCCAGGTGAAGTTGTTTTGCAGAAAATAGTTTTATTTTACTTTTCTTAATTAACTTCAAAATGTGCTTGAAGTTCAACCCCCAGGAATGGATCACAAGGTCATAAATTTTGAACTGGAAGACAAACTGGACATCCCTGAGTCAACACCTTTCATACTATAAATGAGGAAATTGAGACTGAGAAAGATCAAATACCACTACATAACATTAGTAAGTTTCTGAGGTGGAATTTGGACTAATTTCTTCCTGATTTCAATAATTGATCATTATAGAGCTACAATTGAGTGCTTCAACAAATCTATGATCTCATAAGTATGGCTGTTCTCTTTATTAGTGAATGTTATGACTCATTCATTACTTCTTGGCTTTGGCTATCCTTAGATATGTCTTTTCTATTAAGTCATTGGGCTTCACTGAATCTCAGTTGCTCCATATGTAAAATGACAATGATAATTGCTATAACAAATATCTCACTGGATAATTTTGAGACTTAATGGACAAAGTGTCTTACCTTTAAAAAAAAAATCTTATATACATGGGTGATGAAAGTGTTTGCTGCTACTGCTGCTGCTGCAAGTGAGACAGTTACGTGGCAGAGTGGATGAAGTATTGGATCTGGTGTCAGGAAGTCCTATGTCCCAATCCAGACTAAGACACTTAAAGGCTGTGTGACCCTGAGTAAGCCACTAAAGATTTCTCTGCTTCATTTTCCTCAATTGTCAAGTGAATGTCATAATAGTATCCACTTGTCAAGATAGTTGAAAGGTTGAAATAAGAAAATATTTGCAAAATACTTGGCACATAGTAGGTGTTATATAATTGTTTATCTCTTTTTTATCACTATAGTTATTATCACATTGATTTTTTCTCATCTTAATGGAGATCAAAATATAGTTGTAAAAGAGATTGTGATAGTACTCTTTTCTCACATTTAACATGCTGTGCACTACTACATAAATACATGATATTAGAATGTTTGTAATTGAAATATATTTTGTTAAGAATAATTCAATTATTATTATCATTGCTATATTTTATGATCATCATCTCACTATTTATTATTTTAAAAATGAAGTTCAGACAGAAATTTCACTGGCATAAGTTTCCCCACTATCAATTTTTATATTCAATATTCTGTAGAATATGGCATGGGTGGATTCAATCAATGCTTTTTTTAACTGAATAAAAATATTGGGATGTAAACTCACTTTTTCTGGCTCACTGAAAACATCTTAATATAAATGCAGTAGCTGAATATTACATTGGAAAAACAGGAAATGAACTTCATATTTGTCCCACATGATTTTGATCCCTCTGTTGGATTTCTATATTTTGAAAAATTCTTATTTCATGAAGCTTGAAGATTGTGAGTGTTGGGCATAGAAACATTTATTACCATGCAATTATTTTGTTCTTATTGTTGCATTGTTTTTATTATTGTCTCATTTTCATCTTTTCAACGGATTTCAGATATAAACTATCCTAGGAAAATAGCTCCCCTGTTGTCTTATTTTACATTTAGTTTTTTTCAAACTATTGTACACATGGGCAAAATGATTACTCTTGTCATGTCATGGAATACATTGAGAAGTTGCCTCATCCTCTGGAAGCCAAGTGAAAGTGTAATCAGGACAACTCAAACAGATAAAATGAGCCACAGTCCATCTACTCATTCTGTTTGTGAATATGATCATGTTTTGCTGTTGTTAACACCTTTATCATTATTCCATTTTCTATGGATTGGATTCTCTAATTTGAAAACTTTGCATTTCGTATCCTTGGGTTTTCTGAGTATTTATAATGGTAACATTTATTAAAAATATTATTCTCAATTTTCCCCAGGGATCAATGATATAAATATCTTATTGTGAGTTGTAATCATGTTTTCTTTCCATCACAGTGTGCTTACTCAGATATCAATGATATTTTAAGCTCTGTTTTGGCAGAGCTGAAGATATGACTGATGTCATCTACAACTATCAAATGGAACACAAGATATTTAGTGCAATTCCTTCTTTGACTTGAAAGTCATGATCCATTCTATCGATGAGGGACGATTGGTTTTGGACTCCAGTATTACAAATAAATTACAATTATCATAAATTATGTCTTCATTAGCTATAAATATATAAAATATAAATTACATATGTATTAAATATAAAACTTATAAATTATTAAATATCTATAAATCATATAGTTACTAAATATAAATTATGTATTTATGGAATTTAGATTATATTATAAGTAAATGGTAGTTATCATAGTTATTAATATATAAAAGATTTCTCATTGGAGAGACACATAGCACGTTAAAGGCCTTATATTTCTGCTTTTAGATCTATATTATTTAAAAATATATTTCCTGTGTACCATGAAACATGCAGTAGAATTTTCATTATGGTCATGAAAACGTCTTGCAAAAGGTCATGATGGGAGGTTTCCCCTATAGATGATGAGGTTCCATTGATATTCCTGTGATATTGAAATGACATAGTGGCATTTTGTCAAGATGGAGGATAGAACTATGCAGATTCTATGACAAGGTGCATAACTATTAAAAAGAAAGCAGTCCAAAACTTCTTAGAAGAAAACTAAATGCATGAAAAATGTTTAGCATTCATGCCAGGGAATATAATTTCATGGGCAGGACATTAAGCTTATATACTAAATATGGATTCTGTGGGCAGGCATTGACATTGAAATAGAAAGAGTTGTAAATTTACAGATCACTCTGCCATCTTGGCTCCTGCAAGTTCAATTCCTTTGCTGTGAATCCTTTCCCATTTCTAGCATACTAGAATAGGACTAATCCAAAATGTTGCCCTAACTGTCCTTTTCTTCTTCTTTGACTCTGTGAACAACTCTTTCTTCACCTGGCCTCTGCTTTAGCATATCAGCCAGCTCAACCCCAGGTAAGATGCAGAATTCTAGCTTTAAGATGAAAGAGCCAGAGGCCATAATACACAAAGCCTCAAGTTCCAAACACAGAAACCATGGGGCAGAACCCCCTGTGCCATAGAAGCAGATATTCACTTTAAAAACTAGGAAAAAGACAATCATCAGGAACAGGCAGCAAACTAGACAAGAAAAGACCATAGAATCTTACTATCAGGACAAGGACTAAAATAGGAATAGTGAAGAGGTAAGCATTGAGATTGTTCTCCTACATGAAGCTTCAGAAGAGAATATGAACCTATCTCAAGCCCAAAGAGCATTCTTGGAAGAGCTCAAGAAGGATTTTAAAAAGTCAGATTGGAGAGGTAGAAGAAAAGTGAGCTAATTATTTTTAAAATATGAAAAAAAAAGAATTCAATGAAGAGAACAACTCCTTAAAAAGGAAAACTGGACAAATGGAAAAGGAAGTACAAAAACTAACTGGAGCAAATAACTTTTTTTTATATATAAATTTATTTATTTAACTTTTTACATTCATTTTCACAAAATTTTGGTTCCAAATTTTCTCCCCCTTTTCCCCCTCCCCCTACCCCAATACACCGAGCATTCTAATTTCCTCTATCACCAATCTGCCCTCTCTTCTATCATCCCTCCCTTCCCTTGTCCCCATCTTCTCTTTTGCCCTGTAGGGACAGATAACTTTCCCTTCCCCATTAATTGTATTTCTTATTTCCTAGTAGCAAGAACAATGCCCAACAGTTGTTTCTAAAACTTTGAGTTCCAGCTTCTCCCCATCCCTCTCTCCCCACCCATTTCCTTTGGGAAGGCAGGCAATTCAATATAGGCCATATCTGTGTAATTTTGCAAATGACTTTGATAATAGTCGTGTTGTGTAAGACTAACTATATTTCCCTCCATCCTATCCTGCCCCCCAATGCTTCTATTCTCTCTTTGCATCCTGTGCCTCCCCAAGAGAGTTGATTTCAAATTGCTCCCTCCTCCCATTGCCCTTCCTTCCATCATCCCCCCCTCCTGCTTATCCCCTTATCCCCCACTTTCCTGTATTGTACAATAGGTTTTCATACCAAAATGAGTGTGCATTTTATTCCTTCCTTTAGTCGGATGTGAGGAGAGTAAACTTCTTGTTTTTCTCTTAACTCCCTTCTTTTTCGCTCCACTAAAAAGTCTCCCACCTACCTCTTCTATGAGAGACAATTTGCCCCATTTCATTTCTCCCTCTCTCCTGCCAATACATTTCTCTCTCACAGCTTAACTTCATTTTTTAAGATATGATCCCATCCTATTCAATTCACTCTGTGCTCTTTGTCTCTGTGTGTGCATGCACATGTATGTGTGCATGTATGTGTATGTCTGTGTGTGCAATCCCACAAACTACCCAGACACTAAAAAGTTTTAAGAGTTACAAATATTGCCTTTCCATGTATGAATGTGAACAGTTCAACTTTAGTAAGTCCTGTATGACTTCTCTTTGCTGTTTACTCTTTCATGCTTCTTTTTTTTTAATTTATTTATTTATTTAAATTTTTTACATTCATTTTCACAAATTTTTGGGTTCCAAATTTTCTCCCCTTTTATCCCCTCCCCCCACCCCAATACACCAAGCAATCTAATTTTCCCTATCCCCAATCTGCCCTCTCTTCTGTCATCTCTCCCTTCTCTTGTCTCCATCTTCTCTTTTCTCCTGTAGGGCCAGATGACTTTCTATTCCTCCTTAACTGTATGTCTTCTTTCCTAGTTGCAACAACAATACTAAACATTTGTTCCTAAAACTTTGAGTTCCAAATTCTCCCCATCCCTCCCTCCCCACCCATTCCCTTTGGGATGGCAGGCAATTCAATATAGGCCATATCTGTGTAGTTTTGCCAATGACCTCCCTGATAGTCGTGTTGTGTAAGACTAACTGGATTACCATCCCTCCTAACCTGCCCCTCATTGTTTCTCTTCTGTCTTTTGATCCTGTCCCTCCCCAAGTGTTGACTTCAAATTGCTCCCTCCTCCCTTTGCCCTCCCTTCCATCATCCCCCCCTTGCAATATCTCTTTCTCCCCCACTTTCTTATACTTTAAGATAGGTTTTCATACCAAAATGAGTGTGCATTTCACTCCTTCGTTTAGTCAAATGTGATGAGGGTAAACTTCTTGTTTTTTTTTTCTCAGCTCTCCTCTTTTTCCCTCCACTAAGAAAAACTACCTGCCTCTTAAGTGACATATAGTTACCCCCTTCCCTTTCCCTCCCCCTACATTTCTCTCTCACCATTTACCCCAGTTTCTTTTAAGGTATGGTCCCATCCTATACAGTTCAATCTGTGCTCTCTATCTCTGTATGTGTGTGCACGTGTGTCTGTGTGTACATGCGTGTACATGTGTATATGTGGTTCCACCAACTACCCAGATACTGAAAAGTTTTAAGAGTTACAAATATTGTCTTTCCATGTAGGAATGTAAACAGTTCACTCATGGTAAGTCCCTTAAGACTTCTCTTTGCTGTTTACTTTTTCATGCTTCTTCTCATTCTTGTGTTTGAAAGTCAAATTTTCTTTTCAGCTCTCCCTACCCCAATACACCGAGCATTCTAATTTCCTCTATCACCAATCTGCCCTCTCTTCTATCATCCCTCCCTTCCCTTGTCCCCATCTTCTCTTTTGCCCTGTAGGGACAGATAACTTTCCCTTCCCCATTAATTGTATTTCTTATTTCCTAGTAGCAAGAACAATGCCCAACAGTTGTTTTTTCATCAAGAATGATTGAAAGTCCTCTGTTTCATTGAAAGACCATATTTTCCCTTGAAGTATTATACTCAGTTTAGCTGGGTAGGTGATTCTTGGTTTGAGTCCTAGTTCCTTTGCCTTCTGGAATATCCTATTCCACGCCCTTCAATCCCTTAATGGAGAAGCTGCTAGATCTTGGGTTATCCTGATTGTATTTCCACAGTCCTGGAATTGTTTCTTTCTAGCTGCTTGTAAGATTTTTTCCTTGAGCTGGGAGTTCTGGAATTTGGCCACAATGTTCCTAGGAGTTTCTCTTTTTGGATCTCTTTCAGGTGGTGATCGATGGATTCTTTCAATACTTATTTTGTCCTCTGGTTCTAGAATGTCAGGGCAGTTTTCCTTGATAATTTCATGGAAGATGATGTCTAGGCTCTTTTTTTGATCATGACTTTCAGGTAGTCCCATAATTTTTAAATTGTCTCTTCTGGATCTATTTTCCAGGTCAGTTGTTTTTCCCATGAGATGTTTCACATTCTCTTCTATTTTTTCATTCTTTTGGTTTTGTTTGGTGATTTCTTGGTTTCTCGTAAAGTCATTAGACTCCATCTGTTCCATTCTAATTTTGGAAGAGCTATTAAATTCAGTGAGCTTTTGAGCCTCTTTTTCCATTTGGCTCATTCTGCTTTTGAAAGCATTCTTCTCCTCATTGGCTTTTTGAACCTCCTTTGCCAATTGGGTGAGCCTATTTTTCAAGGTGTTAATTTCCTCAGCATTTTTTTGGGTCTCCTTTACCAAGGTATTGACCTGTTTTTCATACTTTTGTTGCATCTCTGACATTTCTCTTCCCAGTTTTTCCTCCACCTGTCTAACTTGCTTTTCAAAATCCTTTTTGAGCTCTTCCAGGGCCTGAGCCCACCCACCACTCCCCTGGGGTGTCTGGGGTACTGAGGCCCCGCCCTTCACGTCTTTCCCTGATGGCAAGAATACGTCCTCATCTTCCTCAGATCCGAAGGTCGGGATCATTTGCATTTGCTGGAAAAAACTCTCTAAAGTCTTATTTTTCTTCCCTTTTCTAGGCATTTTCCCAGCCAGTTACTTGACTTCTGAGATTCCTTTCCACCCCCGCCTGGATCTGCCCAGCTAGTGCTTGGCCTCTGAGATTTAAATGGGCTTTCCTCCTGCCGGCTGTCAATCAGTGAGCTTTAGTTCAGGTGCTGGGGTGGGGCCAGGGCTGCCTCCGAGACTGATCCCTCGAGGGCTTTATGCAGAGACTTTCAGGAATGGAGCGGGTGGGGGCGGGGTGGGGGGCCCGCCTCCCAATCTCAGCTCCCCTGGGGGTCCCGAGCAGAAGCCTTCAGCAACAGAGCGGGGTGGGGCAGGGCCGTCTCCTAGGCTCAGCTCCGTCAGGTTTTATGCGGGAATCTTCCGTAATGAAGATCCTGCCTGCTGCTGGGGGATTCCTGAGTCTTGGGCCGCTGCCGCCTCAGCCACCGCCCACACCTCCGCCTCCGCTTCCTGCCCCCGTCCCCACCGCCGCCGCTTCCTCCCAAGGGAGCCCGAGTCACGGAGACGCCCTGCTTCCCCTCTCCTTCAGCCCGGCCTCTCTCACTGACCTGCTTCTGTGGGCGGAGGGACTTTCCCGGCTGCTTCAGCTTCCGTCTCTGAAGCCTGCTCGGATCCGCTTCTCTGAGGCCTTGGCCAGGGCAGCGCTGGGGGTCGGGTTTACTCTCCGGGGCGCGCCAGACCCTGGGGACGGGTCCTCAGGGCTCCCTGGAACGGAAATCTCCTCCACTCTGCCTCTGCACACCTTGCACTCACCCAGAAGCTATGGGGGACTCTTTCTACACCAATTCCATGGGCTTTGGTTTCAGAGCTCGTAAACGTGCGTCCTTCTACTCCTTCATGCTTCTTCTCATTCTTGAAAGTCAAATTTTCTTTTCTTTTCAGCTCTGGTCTTTTCATCAAGAATGCTTGAAAGTCCTCTATTTCATTGAAAGACCATTTTTTCCCCTGAAGTATTATACTCAGTTTTCCTGGATAGGTGATTCTTGGTTTTAGTCCTAGTTCCTTTGAATTCTGGAATATCATATTTCATGCCCTTCAACCCCTTAATGTTGAAGCTGCTAGATCTTGTGTTATCCTGATGGTATTTCCATAATATTTAAATTGTTTCTTTCTAGCTGCTTGCAATATTTTCCCCTTGACCTGTCAATTTTGGAATTTGGCCACAATGTTCTTAGGAGTTTCTCTTTTTGGATCTCTTTCAGGTGGTGATTGGTGGATTCCTTGAATACTTATTTTGCCCTCTGGTTCTAGACTCTCAGGGCAGTTTTCCTTGATAATTTCATGAAAGATGATGTCTAGGCTCTTTTTTTGATCATGGCTTTCAGGTTGTTCCATAATTTTTAACTTGTCTCTCCTGGATCTATTTTCCAGGTCAGTTGTTTTTCCAATGAGATATTTCACATTATGTTCCATTTTGTTATTCTTTTGGTTTGGTTTTGTGATTTCTTGGTTTCTCAGAAAGTCATTAACCTCCATCTGTTCGATTCCAATTTTGAAAGAACTATTTTCTTCAGTGAGTTTTTGAGCCTCCTTTTCCATTTGGCTAATTTTGCTTTTGAAAATATTCTTCTCCTCATTGGCTTTTTGAATCCCTTTTTCCACTTGAGTTAGCCTATTTTTCAAGGTGTTATTTTCTTCAGCATTTTTTTAGGTCTCCTTTACCAGGGTGTTGACCTGCTTTTCATGGTTTTCTTCCATCTCTCTCATTTCTCTTACCAGTTTTTCCTCCTCCTCTCTCACTTGATTTTCACAATCTGTTTTGAGCTCTTCCATGGCCTGAGTCCATTGAATATTTATTTTGGATGTATGGGATACAGAAGCCTTGACTTCTATGTCTTTCCCTGTTGGTAAGCATTGTTCTTCCTCATCAGAAAGGAAGGGAGGAGACATCTGTTTAGCAAGAGAGTAACCTTCTATGGTCTTATTTTTTTTTCCCTTTTCTGGGCATTTTCCCAGCCAGTTATTTGACTTCTGAGATTCCTTTCCACACCCACCTCGCCTCAAGAACTGCCCACCTGTCCTTGGGGTCTGAGATTCAAATGCCGCTTCCCAGCCTCAGGGCTTTCAGTGGGGACAGGGATGCTATTCAGTGTGAGATTAAGTTCAGCTGCTTGGGTGAGGACCGAGCCACCACATAAGCCTCAGTTCCCTTAGGGGATTTATGTAGTGACCTTCAATAATGGATCTGAGTTCTTGACTGCTGTGGGAGCCCCTGTCCACTGCTGCTCCCATTGCTCCCTCCCAAAGGGGCCTGAGTTATGGAGACACCGTGTTCCCCTCTTTGCCAGTCATAAAGATTCTCTCACTAATCTTTGTGCCTGTGGGTGGAGGGACCTTCGCAGCCACTGGAGATTCTGCCCTGAAGCCTGCTCAGACATGCTCCTCTCTGTGTCGTGTGGCCAAGGCAGGGCTGGGCTCTGCTCTGGGTCCAGTGTGCGACAGATCTTGGATGTTGGTTTTTCAGGTCTCTCTGGAACAGAAATCTCCTCCAGTCCCTTGTTGTGTGGCTTCCACTGCTCCAGAAATGTTGGGAGTTCTTTACATGTATTTTATGGGCTGTGGGTTCAGAGATAGCATATGTGAATCTTTCTACTGCACTATCTTGGCTCCAAATAACTTCTTAAAAGGAATAATCAGGAAAGTGGAAAAGGAGAAGTTAACTGCAGGAAACAATGTATCAAAAATTAGAATTGGGCAAGTAGAAGGCAATGATTTTATGAGATATCAAGAATCAGTCAAACAGAATTTAAAGGAGGAAAAAAATAGAAAAAATGTAAAATATTTCTTTGGAAAAACAACTGACCTGGAAAATAGATGAGGAGAGATAATCTAAGAATTATTGGCCTACTGGAAAGTCATGATGAAAAATGAGCCTGGAAAGTATCTTCCAAGAAATCATTAAGGAAAACTTCTCAGGGGTCCTAGATACAGAGGGATAAATAGTCCTTGAATGAATCAACTAATCACCTCTTGAAAGAGATCCCAAACTGAAAACACAAAGAAATACTGTTGCCAAATTTCAGAACTATCAAGCAGGGAGAAAGAAAAAATTCAAATAACAAGGAAGTGCAGTCTGGATCACACAGGACCTTGCAGCTTCTACATTAAACAATCAGAGGGATTGCAATATGATATTCTGTAAGGCAGAGGAGCTAGGACTACAGCAAAAGCAAGCATAATATTTCAGGCAAGGAGATGGACATTCAGTGAAATAAGTTATTTCCAGACCTTCCTGATGAAAAAACCAGAGCTCAATAGAAAATTTGATTTTCAAACATCAGTCTCAAGAGAGGCATAAAAAGGTAAACAGGGCAAACAAAAACTCTTGTTATGCATTATGGGCAAACTGTTTGCATGCCTATAAGGGAAGATGATACTTATTAATCTTGAGAATTATATATTTATTATATATATTGAAAGGAATATACATAGATAGAAGAGGTGGGTATAAATTAAACGATGTGATGATAGAAAATGTGATGTAAATGTATGAAGGGAAAGTAACAGGAGAGCTGAAAAGGAGGAGACAGTAAAACGGAAACTATATTTCCAGAAAAGGCACAAAAACATGTTACAGTAGAGGGAAAGAGGGGAAGGAGAAGAACACTGTTTGGTTCAAGGAGGGAACAATAAACTCAGTTAAGTATAGAAATCTGGCTCTATAGATAGTAAGAGGGGAAAGGGGAAAGAAAAGGGAGAGGAGGTTAAAAGGGAGGGAAGAAGTAGTAAGGGGAAATGGTAATAAAAGGAAGTGAGACTGATAGAAGGAAGGAAAGACTGAGGGAGGCAATGGTCTAAAATTACAACTGTATTGTGTAGGAGAAGGGAGAAGGGGGAACTAAAAGCATTAACAGAGAAAATATGATTGAGGAAAAGACAGATAGTAATCATGGCTGTGAATGTGAATGGGATGAACTCTCTCATAAGATGGAGGCAGGTAGCAAAATGGATTAATAAATCACAATCAAGCAATACACTGTTAACAAGAAACACATCTGAAACATGAGGATACACACGAGGTAAAGGTAAAAGGTTGGAACACAAAATATTACGCTTCAGCTGACATAACAAAAAAAAAAGCAGGGATAGCAATCCTAATCTCAGACAAAACAAAAGCAGAAATAAATCTAATAAAAAGAAATAAGGAAAGAAATTACATCCTGCTAAAAGGCACCATAGACAATGAAGCAATATCATTACCAAATATATATACACCAAGTGGTATAGCATCCAAATTCTTAGAGAAGAAGTTAAAGGAGTTACATGAATAGACAGCAAAATTATACTAGTTGGGGACCTCAATTTCTCCCACTCTTTACTTGATAAATATTACCTCAAAATAAACAAAGATAAGCTAAGGACATGAATAAAACTCTGGATAACGTAGATATGATAGATCTCTGGAAAAAAATTGAATGCGGATAGATAGAAATATACCATTTTCTCAGCGGTACATGGCACGTATACAAAAACTGACCATGTACTAGGACGTAAAAATTTCACAATCCAATGCAGAAAGACAAAGATGGTCAATGCATCCTTCTCAGATCATAATGCAATAAAAGTTATAAGTAATAAAAGGCCATGGAAAGACAGATGAAAAATTAATTGGATACTAAACAAGCTAATCCTAAAGAATGAGTTGATTAAACAACAAATCATAGAAACAATCGACAACTTCATTGAGGAGAATGAAAATAATGAGACAACTTACAAAAACTTCTTAGTTCTTAGGGGAAGTTTTACAGCATTGAACACCTACACAGACAAAACAGAGAAAGATAATATCAATGAACTGACCATGCAGCTGTAAAAGCTACAAAAGGAGGAAATTGAAAATCCCCAAGTAAATACCAAATTAGAAATACTGAAATCCAAAAGAGAGATTAACAAAATTTAAATTAAGAAAACTATTGAATTAATAAACAAAACTGAGAGTTGGTTCTATGAAAAAAACCAACAAAATTGATAAACCTTTGATCGATTTCATTAAAAGAAAGAAAGAAGAAAACCAAATTACCAATATAAAAAATGAAAAGGGTTAACTCACCTCAAAAGAGGAGGAAATTAAAAAATTATTTTGCCTACTTGTATGTCCATAAATTTGACAATCTAAGTGAAATGGATTAACATTTTTTTAAAAAAATTATACAGTGCTCAGGTTTACAGAAGAGGAAGTTGAATACTTAAATAACCCCACCTCAGAAAACGAAATTGAACAAACCATCAATGAACTCCCTAGGGAAAAATCTCCAGGGCCAGATAAATTTATATGTCAATTCTCTCAAACATTTAAAGAACAATTAATTCCAATCCTACATTGACTATTTGGAAAAATTGGTGAAGAAAGTGTCCTATCAAATTCTTTTTTGATACAAATATAGTTCTGAACCCGAAAGAACCACAACTGAGAAAGAAAATTATAGATGAATTTCTCTAATAAATATAGATGCAAAAAAGCTTAAATAATATATTAGCAAAAAGAATACAGCAACTTTTCATGAGAATAATACATTATGATCAGGTAGGATTTATACCAAGAATACAGGGTGGGTTCAATATTAGGAAAACTATCAGCATTTTTGATCATACCCACAACAAAACTAACAAAAACCATATGATTATCTCAATAGATGTAGAAAAAGGTTTGGACAAAATACAACACTTATTCCTATTGAAAATACTGGAGAGCGTAGGAATAAATGGAACCTTCCATAAAATAATAAGCAGTATCTGCTTGAAACCATCAGCAAGAGTTATAAGAAATGGGGATTAGCAAGATCCATTTCAATTTAGATCGGGGTGAAACAGGGATGTCCATCATGACAGTTAATCAATATGGTGATAGAAATGTTAGCTTTAGCCATAAGAGAAGAAAAAGAAATTGACAGAATTAGAATAGGCAAAGAAGAAACCAAATTGTCAATCTTTGCAAATAATATGTTGATATACTTAGTGAATCCTAGAGAATCAAGTAAAAAAAAAACTACTTGAAATATTAAACAGCTTTGACAAAGTTGCAGATTACAAAATAAACCCAAATAAGTCATTTACATTTCTACATATTACTAACAAAGCCTGACAGCAAGAGATAAAAAGAGAAATCCTGTACAAAGCTATGGTAGACATTATAAAATATCTTTGTGTCTACCTGCAAAACAAACCTAGGGACAACATGAACACAATTACAAAACATTTTTCACACAAATAAAGTCAGATCGAAGTAAGTGGAAAAACATCAGTTGCTCATGGGTAGGCTGAGCTAATATGATAAAAATGACATTCCTACTTAAATTAATTTACCTATTCTATCTCATACTAATCAAAATACCACATAATTATTTTCTAGGACCAAAAAAGTAATATCAAAGTTCATTTGGAAGAAGAAAAGGTCCAGAATATCAACGGAACTAGTGAAAAGAAATGCTTGGGAAGGTGGCCTAGCTCTACCAGATCTCAAATTGTATTATAAAGCTGAAATCATCAAACCACTTGTTACTGGATAAGAAATAGAGACTTAGACCAGTAGAATAGGAGTTGTACTTACAACACAGTAGTCAATGAATATAGCAATGTACTGTTTGATGAATCCTAGGATCCCAGCTTCTGGGATAAGAATTCACTGTTTGCCAAAAATTGCTTGGAAAACTGGATAAAACAATGGTGCAAACTGCACATAGACCAATGCCTGACACCGTACATAAGAATAAAGTCTAAATGGACACATGATCTAGGTAAAAAGATTGGTACTATAAACAAATTAGTGAAATAAGGAACAGTGTATTTGCCATATTTATGGAGAATGGAGAAATTTTTTTACAAAGCAAGAGATAGAGAACATAATGAAGCGTAAAATGCATAATTTTGATTACGTTAAATTGAAAAGTTTTTGCACAAACAATTTTTGCACAAACTCAATGCAACTGTGATTGGGAGGGAAGCAGAAAGCTGGAAAATAATTTTTGCAACTAGTGTCTGTGATAAAGGCCTCATTTCTAAAATACATAGAGAACTGAGTCAAATTTATAAAAATACAAGTCATTCCCCTATTGATAAATGGTCAAATTATACGAATGGGAAGGTTTCAGAGGAAGGAATTGAAGCTATCTATAGTCAAATGAAAAAATGCTCTGAATCACTATTGATTACAGAGTTGCAAATCAAAACAACTCCGAAGTACCACATCACATCTATCAGATTGGTTAACATGATAAAACAGGAAGATGATAAATGTTCGAGAAAATGTGGAAGAGTTGGAACACTAATTCATTATTGGTGGCACCGTGAGCTGATCCAACCATTCTTGAGAGCAATTTGGAACTATGCCCAAAGGACCACAAAAATGTTCATACCTTTTGACCCAGAAATATCTCTTCTAGGACTGAGTCCCAAAGAGATCATAAAAATGGGAAAGAGTCCCACCTATACAAAAAAAAAAAAAAATAGCAGCTCTCCTTTTAGTGGCCAAGAACTAGAAATCGAGAGGATGCCCGTCAATTGGGGAATGGGAATGTAATGGCATATAATTGCATTATAAGAAATGATGAACAAGAAGACTTCAGAGAGACCTAGAAGGACTTATATGAACTGATGCTGAGTGAAAGGAACAGAATCAGAAGAACTTTGTACACTGTTACAAATCACCGTGTTTGTGGAATTGTTCTGCTAGACTTAGCCCTTCACAACAATGCAAGGACCTAAAACATTCCCATCATACTCTTGAGGTAAAATGCCCTCCACATTCAGAGAAAGAACTATGGAATTGGATCGCAGAATGAAGCAGAATAGTTTCTCTTCTGTTATGTTTTGTTTTGGTTTGTTTTTTTCTCCTGACTTCTCCCATTCATTTTAATTCTTTTATGCAACATGACTAAGGTAAAAATGTCTTCAGTGAGAATATTTATGTAGAACCCATATAAGATTGCATGCCATCTTGGAGAAGGAGGTGGGAGTGAGTCTGGAGGGAGGGGGAGAAAATCTAAGGCTTATGGGAATGATTGTATAAAATTGAAAATAAATACATTAATTTAAAAAAAAAGTCTTCACAGGAGAAGTAATAAGGGAGCCTTCAGTGTGTGGATGGAAACTGAACGTTGTGTTTCATGATGAGTTGACCAATCAGAGAATCTCAAAGTTGTCAACAAGGGACCGCAGGGATCACCCATGTCTGACCGCTATTCTCCTCTTCAACTTTTTTACCAAATTGTCATCAAGTCTCTACATCTGGTGATATTCTACATGTGAATTTAAAGGAAGCTGCTTCATTAAATCAAGCTATAGTTTGTTTGTCTGTGTGTCTCTTATATTCCTCTGTGTATTATGTTCTGAGGCCAACTAGTAAACACTTCATGTTCATGTCATCATTTCTCTGTTGTCATGGTCCTCTTTGAAAATGAAGGATGAATATGAACTGTGAGTAGACCAAGCTGCCTAAGTGGGGATTCAGCTAGCTGGGTAACTTCCCTTCCCTCCCCTTTCCTTTCCTTCTCTCTTTCTTATCTCCCCTAAAGCCTTGAACCCCATGCATTCTGAAGTCCATGGATTGAACAGTGAAGGGTCCCTGCTCAACCTCCACTCAATGTCTGGTTTTAGAACCTCCTGGTTTAGCATGAATTTCGATAGTAACAGTTTTTCTTTGAAGCAATAGAGGCTCTTGCCCATCCCAGAGTGATTTGTCTATTTTTTTTTTCTTTTCTGTTAAAGGGGCCATCCCCCTGATTACCTTTTAAAGAGGCCTATTCAATGAATGGGCATTACCTCACTTTAAGTGAGTACCTGAAAAGGCCTTAGCCTAAAAGGCCAAGGTCTTCCATTGTATCCTGGGCAATCTCCAGTTTAAATTTTAGAAGCATAAGCTGTGAGAATATTAGGCTAGACTATATTTTACCTAAAATGAATATGGTGAGTTTAGTGGACTGAAAACTCAATTTGAGTAAACACTTTCATATGATAGACAAAAAAAAGCAACAACAAACAATAAACATTGATGTGATCTTAGGATATGCTAAAAGAGATCTGTTATTCAAGAATAGAAGTTGATAGTCTTTGGATTTCTGTCCTTTGTTAGATCACACCTTAAGTATTGTGTTCATTTCTAGGTGCCACATTTTAGGAAGGACATTGATTACTTTGAAAGCATCCAGTGGAGTTCAACTGGGATAGTGAAGAACTCACTCTAACACTAAGAAATGATCTCACCTTATGAATGAAAACTAGAGTTGTTTGGCTCAGCCCCAAAGTGTAGAATTGCTTGATCTCTGAAGACTAATGAATGACTCTTGCAAAGTCTAGCTTGAGGTAAGGAAAGATATTGCAATTAACAGAGCTGTCCAAAAGTTGAAGGGTCTCTCCATCAACAGACTGATGCTTCTCCCTCACTAAAGACTTTTAAGAGGAAGCTAGATGATTACTTCTCTGGTGTGATGCAGAAGGAATTCTCATAAAGCCTCTGAAATTCTTTCCATCTATGCTTTTCTATGATTTTGTGACCTGCATGAGGCTACATCAAATGCAACTTTGGCTGACCCTGGATTAGACCTTAGGCCTACTGAATCCCAGGATACTCATGCCTCATTCTAATTCATTTATGGAAAGTGGTTGCTTTAGTTACCAGGATTTCAAAATATTATATCACCTAGAAGTTTATTTGTTCTTTCCCCATTCAGGTAGCCCTAGCAAATAGACATGTTCTATTTGGAATTCACAGGCAGCAGAGTACCATTAGCAAAGTAACATCTTGCCAGCCTATGTCTCAGGGTTTGTGGGGGCCCTCTGATCCTGAATCAGGTGAGCCCCTCTCACTGCTGTCTGATACTAATTACACTCAACTCCA
Source organism: Bettongia penicillata ogilbyi (assembly GCA_023548195.1). Lineage (NCBI taxonomy): Eukaryota > Metazoa > Chordata > Mammalia > Diprotodontia > Potoroidae > Bettongia > Bettongia penicillata. The sequence goes on along the minus strand of JAJHZJ010000356.1, from coordinate 11,459 downwards.
TTCTGTAAAAAGCTGATCGTCTTAGACAAGACAAAAAAAAAGCTGTAGAAATGACTTCATGTTTTGTCTCCTTACTTTTCTTAGGCATTAATAGAATGAAGGAAAATAATTACCTTCATTTCTGGCATAGCTTCCCTTCTGAATTCAGTCACTCACAATATATTGCTGTTCTCTTCACTTTATATTCTAGTTTGGTGTAATGATACTATTTGTAACAACTCAAAAATCTACAACTGCTCTCCCTCCTACAGCATCATTCTCTAGCATTTATTCTGTATTTTTTTGGTCATTCTTCAACACCAATGACATTATCAGTTTAGACAGATGTAGGAACCTTGAGGGGTTTGAAAGAGCCCCTGATCAAGAGTTCCCCTCCTCCAAGGGAGAAGAGTAGCTGGCTTGAGAAGTTAAGTGATATATTGCTCTCAGGTGCATGTCCTTGAATTCAGGTGTTGAAGTTCCAGGAATCAGAGCTCCTACTATACAGGATAACATTCCGATATAGAGGCCTGGAAGCCTCCCTTTCTACTTATCACCATCTGCTCTGTTTCATGCTTCACTCACTACCTTTATGGATTTTTACTATTTAAGCATCCCGATTCCCCAATCCCTGATACTGAACCTGATTGGCTCAGTAAGTCCAGAATAAACTCAGTTTGTTCAGACTGCTGTGTCCCGCCTACCTTTTCATCCTCACTCTGTGAGCCCGTAACAACACCGGACCTGTTGGACTGTGCTGGCAGCAGCAGATAGATATTAGAGTAGAAACACCCTTGACCTATGCGTGCTGAAAACTTGTAGCTAACTTCCAGTCTCAGAATGTTGCCTGAAGAGGAGAGGTTAAATAGTTTGTATCTGATAACACAATATGTCAGAGGGTAGGAGCTAAACCAAAGACTTTCTGGATCCAATTTCAGTTCTTCATCCAGTATGTCATGTAATTTTTCTATTCCCGTTTAAATTGATGAGGAAATTGAAATTCAGAGGGATTCAAAGACTCATCTATAGTCATCAAGTGGAACTTAACCCATTTTCCTTCTGGATTGTGAGGTTATTCTCCTTTCTTCTATATTACTATGCTTGAACCAAAGTCAAGTTATTGGGCATTCACTAAGAATATTTTATTAATGAATGAATGGATGAATGAATGAATAAGTGAATGCGTGCAGGAATGAATGAATGAATTAATGAATGTATAAATCAATTAATTATAGGGCATTTATTAAGCAATCACTATATACCAAGAATCCTTCTCATCATTTCTTATAGCAAAAAGTATTACATCATAATCATATACTACAACTTGTAGAGTCATTCCCTAATTGATGAATATCCCCTCAATTTCCAATTTTTGCTCCTGCAAAAAGGAATGTTATAAATATGTTTGTACATATAAATATTTTTATACATTTTTAAACTCTTTGGGATATAGACTTAGTAGTAATATTGTTAGGTCAAAAGGTATGCATGGTTTTGTAACCTTTTAGGCATAGTTACAAATTGTTCTCCAGATAAGTTGAATCAATTCACAATTCCATCAACAATATTTTAGTGTCCCAATTTTCCCACATCCCCTCCAATATTTGTCATACTAGTCAAACTGAGAGGAGTGAGAGGATACATTAAAATCATTTTAATTTGCATTTCTCTAAGAGTTACTTAGAGCATTTTTTCATATGACTGTAGATATGTTTGGTTTCTTCTTCTGAGAAATACCTGATCATATTCCTTTGCTGTTTATCTATGTGGAAATGACGTCTATTCTTTTATTTTTTTCTGGTCTAACCAATTTATTTATTTATTCATTTATTTATTTGTTTGTTTATTTATTTAGCTTTTAGCATTCGTTTTCACAAAATTTTGGGTTCCAAATTTTCTCCCCATTTCACCCATCCTTCAACCCAAAACACCCAGCATTCTAATTGCCCCATCACCAATCTGCCCTCTCTTCTAACATCCCTCCCTTCCGTTGTCTCCATCTTCTCTTTTGTCCTCTAGGGCCAGATAACTTTCTATACCCCATTACCTGTATATCTTATTTCCTAGTAGCAAGAACAATACTCGACTATTGTTCATAAAACTTTGGCTTCCAACTTCTCCCCATCCCTCTCTCCCCATCCATTCTCTTTAGGAGCACAAGCAATTCAATATAGGCCATATCTGGGTAGTTTTGCAAATGACTTCGATAATAGTCATGTTGTGTAAGACTAACTATATTTCTCTCCATCCCATCCTTCCCCCCATTGCTTCTATCCTCTCTTTTGATCCTGTCCCTCCCCAAGAGTGTTAATTTCAAATTGCTCCTTCCTCGTATTGCCCTCCCTTCCATCATCCCCCCCACCCTGCTTATCTCCTCCCCCACTTTCCTGTATTGTACGATAGGTTTTCATATCAAAATGAGTGTGCATTTTATTCCTTCCTTTAGTCGGATGTGATGAGAGTAAGCTTCATGTTTTTCTCTCATCTCTCCTTTTTTCCCTCCACTGAAACGTCTTTTGCTTGCCTCTTTTATGAGAGATAATTTGTCCCATTCTATTTCTCCCTTTCTCTTCCCAATATATTTCTCTGTCTCTGTTTAATTTCATTTTTTTAGGATATGATCCCTTCTTATTCAATTCACTCTGTGCTCTCTGTCTCTGTCTTTGTCTCTCTCTTTCTCTCTCTGTGTGTGTGTGTGTGTGTGTGTGTGTGCGTGTGTAATCCTACTAACTACCCAAATACTGAAAAGTTTCAAGAATTACAAATATTGTCTTTCCATGTAGGAATGTAACAGTTCAACCTTAGTAAGTTCCTTATGACATCTCTTTGCTGTTTAGCTTTGTATGTTTCTCTTCATTCTTGAGGTTGAATGTCAAATTTTCTTTTCAGCTCTGGTCTTTTCATCAAGAATGCTTGAAAGTTCTCTATTTCATTTAAAGACTAGATTTTCCCCTGATGTATTATACTCAGTTTTGCTGGGTGATTCTTGGTTTTAGTCCTAGTTCCTTTGACTTCTGGAGTATCATATTTCATGCCCTTCAATCCCTTAATGTAGAAGCTTCTAGATCTTGTGTTATCCTGATTGTATTTTCACAATATTTGAATTGTTTCTTTCTAGCTGCTTGCAATATTTTCTCCTTGACCAGGGAACTCTGGAATATGGCCACAATGTTCCTAGGAGTTTTTCTTTTTGGACCGCTTTCAGGTGTTGATCGGTGGATTTTTTCAATACTTATTTTGCCCTCTGGTTCTAGAATCTCAGGGCCATTTTCCTTGATAATTTCATGGAAGATGATGTCTAGGCTCTTTTTTTGAGCATGACTTTCAGGTAGTCCCATAATTTTTAAATTGTCTCTCCTGGATCTATTTTCCAGGTCAGTTGTTTTTCCATGAGATATTTCACATTCTCTTCCATTTTTTCATTCTTTTGGTTTTGTTTCGTGATTTCTTGGTTTCTCAGAAAGTCATTTGCCTCCATCTGTTCCATTCTAATTTTGAAAGAACTGTTTTCTTCAGTGAGCTTTTGGACCTCCTTCTCCATTTGCCCAATTCTGCTTTCAAAGGCATTCTTCTCCTCATTGGCTTTTTGAACCTCTTTTTCCAATTGAGTTAGCCTATTTTTCAAGGTGTTATTTTCTTCAGCATTTTTTGGGGTCTACTTTAGCAAGGTGTTGACCTGCTTTTCATGCTTTTCTTTCATCTCTCTCATTTGTCTTCCCAGTTCTTCCTCCACCTCTCTTACTTGATTTTCAAAATCCTTTTTGAGCTCTTCCATGGCCTGAGTCCATTGAATATTTATTTTGGATGTTAGGATACAGAATCCTTGACTTTTATGTCTTTCCCTGATGGTAAACATTGTTCTTCCTCATCTGAAAGGATTGGAGGAGATATCTGTTCACCAAGAATGTAAACTTCTATAGTCTTATTTTTTTTTTCCATTTTTGGGGCATTTTTCCAACCAGTTACTTGACTTTTGGGTCCTTTGTCAAAAGTGGGGCATACTCTGGGAATCTGTGAGATCTCAGTTCCTCCACAGTGACACAATCAAGCATGAACTGGTCTGGACACAGAGAGGGATTTTTATGTCCAGAAACTTAGCAATTACCTCTCCACAGCCACCTGCCCTCCAGTTCCCAAGTCAGCAGTGGGGGCTGATTTTCAGATAAGTTGGATGGGCAGGGCCGTCATTCAGTGTGAGACAAAGACTAGCTCACCCAGGGCCTCCACCCAGGGCTGAGGTAAGACTCAGCTCTTCAGTGCCCCCAGGGGATTTTACACTCTAATACCAAGGTGTCTGTATGGGCTGCTGTGTGGCTTGTCTGGCCATTGCCTGCTGCTGGAGCTATGGGAAAGCCCTTACCCCTGATAAAACTCCTTCACTGACTTTTGGAGCCTATGGGTTGAGGGTTCTGTGACCCCGCTGCTGTGACTGGAGGTTCCGCCCCAGAGGTGTCCTCCTCCCAGAGTCTCATCACACCCCACTGCCAATGCTGGGCTGGGCTCCATGCTCGGCTCCTCATCTGGCACAACCCACATTTCCATGGGCCTCTCAGGTCACCGTGGGCTGGAAATCTCTTCCACTCTGTTGTTCTCCACTTCTGCTGTTCAAGAATTTGTTGAGAGTCCCTTTCTACAGGTATTTTGTGGGCTGTGCGGGGAGACCCTATGAAAGTGTGTCTTTCTAGCCTGCCATCTTGGCTCTGCCCCAAAGATTACATCTGTTCTTATAAATTTGAATTAATTTTCTACACATTTGAGAAAGGAGGCGTTTATCAGAGGAAAAATGCACTGTAAAAGTTTCTTATGTTATGATTTCTGGGTATTTCCTTCCATCCTATCCCTCCCTCCCCATTTATCCTTCTCCCTCCTTTCACTTTGTCTCTCATCAAACGTACTTTGCTTCTGACTATTGTTTTCCCCAACAGTCCCTCTTTTCCATCGGTATGCTTTTCTCCTTCTGTTGTCTCCTTTACCTCCTACTTTACTATTGAAGATTTCTATAACCAACTGAATATATTATTCTCTATTTGAACCAATTACAATTACAGTAAGGTTCAAGCATTGTCCACCACTCACTATTTTCCTTTCCACTGTAAAAGCCCTTTTATGCCCTCTATGATTTAACCAATCCCACCTCTCAGTTACCCCTTTTACCAGTGTATCCCTCTTTTCCACCCACTAATTACATTTTTACCCCATTCCTTTATATTATTTTTTGAGCTACCATTTCATCATAGTCAATTCACACTGATACACTCTATGTGTATTTTTTCTAATTTCCCCAATAATAATTGAATTCTTAAAAGTTACAAGTATCATCTTCCTGTATAGGAGAGTAAACAATTTAAACATGTTGAATCTCTTTTGACTTCTCTTTCTTGTTCATCTTTTTATGCTTCTTTGGAGTCTTGTTTTTGAAAGTCAATTTTCTATTCAGCTTTGGAGTTTTCATAAGTCTTCTATTTCATTAAAAGTCCATTTTCCCCTGAAGGATTATACTAAGTTTTGCTAGGTTGGTGATTATTACTTGTAATCCTAGCTCCTTTGATCCATGAAATATCACATCCCAAGCCCTCTGATCCTTTTAAATTTTTTTAAGAAGACCAGAACATTATCAGGTGATATCTTGACTTCATCGTGAATTAGAATTAAGTGAAACAGAATTGCAAAAATATGTCACACTCAAAGTCTTTTTCAGAGTTATTGAAGTCCAGTGCAGGACAAAAGTCAAGAAGACTTACTAAGGATTAGGATGTAGTAATTGACTTTGATGTCCTTGATGTCTAACCAAGCTTGAAGCATTCCACAATGCCTGCTTCAGCTACCTTCATGACCATTGTAACTAATTGTTCTCATATACCTATTCATTGCTTGGGGCTGACCTTTCCCTGACTCACTAACAGACTTGAAGCCTGTCTCTTACCCTAAATCTAATTTAATCTACTTACTGAGATGTTTTTGCTGGAGTTTGGCCACTGCACATCCGGCAGTTTTTGCAGCTACAAGTGAGAGTTGGTTGACAGTTGGACACCAGAGATGGATGAGCCATCTTCAAAAGTGCTTGAAAATCCCTCATACCAGAGGCACTGGTCCTACCTGAATACCTACAAAATGGTGTGTTTTACTAACTATGACTTCATGATAGTTGAATTATTTCTTTTGACTACTTGTGACTTTTTTTTCTTGACCAGGGACCACTGAAATTTGAATATAATATTCTCAAGAGTTTTCATTCTGGAATCTCTTTCAGGAGGTAATTGGTGGATCCTTTCTGTATTATCCACTTGTTCTAGGAATCCAGGGCAGTTTTACTGTATAATTTCTCGAAATACAGTGTCTACACTCGTTTATATCATGACTTTCAGGTAATCAAAATATTCTTAAAATATCTATTCTCAATATATTTTCCAGGTCAATTGTTTTTGCAATGATATATTTCACATTTTCTGATATTTCTTGTGCTTTTGATTTTGTTTTATTGCTTCTTGATGTCTCACAAAGTCATTAACTTCCACATGTCAAATTCTAGTGTTTTTATTATTTTATTTAGTGAGTTTTGTATCTTTTCCTTCCAATTTGACCAATTCTACATTATTAGCAGTTCTTTTCTGCAGGGAATTTTTCTCTCTTTTTCCATTTGCCTTTGCTTTGTAATTTCTTCTCTTCATGGGATCTTTGTGCCTCTTTTACCAGTTGGCCTATTTCCTTTTTAAGGTATTATTTTCTTTGGTACTTTTTGTGCCTCCTTTCCCAAATTGTTAACTCTTTTTCGTTATTTCCTTACATTACTCTCATATCTTTTCCCAATTTTTTTCTGTATCCCTCTTATCTGATTTTTGAAATGTGTTTTGAGTTTTTTCAGGAAAGTATTTTGGGCCTGAACCAAATTTGCATTTTTATTTGAGATTTTAGGTGTAGCTGCTTTGACTTTATTCTCTTCTGAGTTTGTATTTTGATCTTCCCTGTCATCATAGTAATTTTCTATGGTCTGCTTCTTTGTTGCTTTTGTTGCATGCTTATTTTTTCCAGCCTATTTCTTGACTCTTACCATTATGTTAAAGTTGAACTCTGCTCCCTGGACATAGTGGCACCATACTAAGTTTCAGGATTTTTGTGGTGCTGTTCTCAGAAATATCTCTGAGGGTATTAAATCTTCAGTTCTTCCAAGGTGGTATGATCTAAGGAGAGCTGCGATCATTGGTCTTGTGTCTTGTACTCTGCTCTGTGAGTAACCATAAGCACACTTTTCTGCCCTGGAACTGTGACCAGGTTACCCATTACTCTGTGGTCACTAGTGTGCTCTAGTGTACTAGTGTTTCTCCTCACCCTGGGACTGAAACCTGGAATTCCTCATGGGAAAAGAAATAGTCCTGTACCCAGTGTCAACACTGGTCCTTTTGGCCAGTTATCAACTGTTCAGCTGGTCACCTAGTCAACTACCTTATTTTCTGTAGACTGAGAGCTATGGAAGTTACCTCTGATGATTCAGTTACCCCCAGGTTTGTTGCTGGTTTTCCAAGGCACATGCTAAAGTGTACTGCACTCCACTCTCACTCAGTGAAAAAGACATTTCCTGCCAACCTTCTAAGTTTTCTTGGGCCGGAAAATTGTTTTACCTCATCCACTGTTCCAGAATTCATTTTGAGACTTTGTTTTTAAATTGTTTGGAGGAATTGGGGAGAGCTCAGATGACCTTTGCTTTCTATCTTTATTTTCTCATCTCGTTGAAAGGTGATATGATAATTCAGTCTTATATTTGTGACATATATATATATATTCCACTTCAACTTTCATATATTCCCTCTTTATGTGGCATACAGCTGCAAAATACAAAATCCAAATTAGATAAAATTTCTACTTAGCACAGTTCCTGGCTCAAAAGATGTACTTATTAAATACCTTTTCTCTTCTACTCCTCCTTTACTAATGTTTCCTTACACAGATTTTGCTCCAAGTTTTCAATACTTTACTCTGAATTCTAAACTCTAAATTCATTTGTTTTGTTTGCTCGTGTTTTGTGGGCAAGAGGCAGTGGAATTCTCCATAATATTGATAGAAAGAAAACAAATCTGGAAAATGAGTAAATAATTATTTTTTGTTGGATAAAGAGGAAGACCCAACTTAAAGTTAGAACACTTGGATCTGAGACTTTTTCTTTGTACATATATACATACACACATACATGCACACATATGCACCTATGTGTATATATATATACATACATATGTGTATGTATATATGAAGAGAGAGAGAGACAGAGAGAGAGATTGTATATGTATAGATTAAATCAGATTTCTAGATTTCTTGCTATCTTGGGGAATGAGGAGCAGAGGGAAAGAGAGAGGTAGAAAAAAATTTGGAAGTCTAAATCTTATAAAAGTGAATATTGAAAACCAAATAAATTAATTAATTAATATTTTGAGGGGGAGAAAAAGGGGGTGGAGGAAAAAGAAGATAGAGTGATTGTATGAAGAACTTGTGAAAAAATTATCAAATGAAATCAACATATAGTTTAATACTGGGTAACTTCCAAACAAAAGTGGACCAAGAAAAGGGAAGTGATAAGAATAGAGATAGGGAATGTGATTTCACTGGTGTAGGAACTCCCCATTTGGGAAAAGTCAGTCTAACCATTCCAATTGATGTTTTCTATACAACTTATACCATAAAGAATATGTTGTCGATGTTATTATTATCACTGTTATTATCTTTATCATCATTGTAATTATTCTTCACAAATATAATAAAGAAAAAATAGGAAGACATTCTGGAAACTGGGTTTTTCTATTACTGAGTTTTCAGAGAAAGACCTGTCTAGCATTGACCTAGAATGATTATAGATTTAGACTTGGAAAGACCTTTGAGACCATCTGGTAAATATCCACCATTTTCTATCTGAGGAAACTGATGCAAAATGACCTCATGTAACTTCCTTATGGTCACAGTTAGAGGAGTGAGTGACAGAAATATTATTGAACTTGGTTCTTCTTGACTCCAAGTCCAGTTTTCTACACTTTTACCAATATTCTTCTACAAAAGAGCCAATAGTTTGTTGTATGAGTACGTCATTAACCACAACTCACATTGGCATACTTCTTTTACAAAATCTTTTTTATAAATTGTTTCATTACATCCTCAAAACAATCCTGTGAAGTAGATGCTTTTATTATCCCTTTATTATTGGTGAAAAACTGAGGCTAATGGGACTTTAGGGATTTACTTATGGTCACACAACTAATAAATGTCCAAGATCAGACAGAAATTCCAACTCCAAGTGTAGCACTATATCCACTAAACCATGCCACATTCCATATTCATGAGCCCATAAATGGATTGAGGCACTTAAGCCTCCAAGTTGAGAACAACCCGCCTATTATAGTCAATGTCACATGAACCTACCCTTCTCCAAATACTTCCTCTTGGCTCCTGAAGATCTTTTCTGCTTTGATGTGAGGCAAAATTCAGACTTTGAGCAAGGTTAAGATCTTCATTCTGTCTGTCCTCAATTCATAATATTTCCTTGGACCCGAGAACCTAGAAAACTGACAGATAATAAGTTCAAAGGTCATGTATAAATGAGTAGCTTTTTATTGATTTATTCATTTGAAAAGAATAGTAACTATCTACCAACTCAGCTATTGTGATTCTAGAAAAAACAAAAACAAAAACTGCCAGATACCTTTAGTAATGAGCCCTCAACTTAAACTTCCTTCTTCTTCACACACTATCTTTTTCTTTTCTTTTCATATCCTGACAATAATCCTTTCAAATCACTTGCGTGTTTGTTTAAATTGCTGACAGCTTTCCCCCACTTTGGAATAATAATGATTTTTAAAAAGGTTAAGTCTATTTGACAAGTCCTTTTATGATCTTCCACTGAAGCAACCAGTGCTTCTGGATTCTACCCAATGGTTCTGAACATTATATCACTGTTGCAGCGCTATCACATTGGTGGTAATGCAAATATCCAACTACATGCATTTTATCTGTGAATTTCCTAACTGAGCTCTTAATGAAACTGAGGCAATCAATTAGGGATTTATTATCACCTACTGTGACCCAGGCATTGAGCTCAATTGATGCTGGGGATGCAAATAGTAAGGAGGAAGAAGAAGCAGTCCTTGATCTCAGGAAGCTCTCATTCCTTTTACAAGGAATATCACCCTAAATTTTGACCACTATAAAAGTTTGTGTGGATGGTAAAGTGGGATTATGGACTGAATGCTGTGAGCTGCTAGTCTGGGAGACCTGGGTACAAATCTCACCTCTGACATTCACTAAGTGTGACACCCTCGTCACATGGGGATAATAATAGCTGTGATGATACCACCTGCACAGAGCTGCTTTGAGCTTCAGAGATGATGTGTGTAAAGAGCTATACTAATATCTCTTAGTCAATTACTTTAATCAATTTGATTTTAGTATAGGAGTTCTTAACTTGGTAGTTGTAAACTTGAAGATAGAGATCTAGAGAGCTAGAGTTAGGTTATGCAGATGGAAAGATATATATATATATAGATAGATAGATAGATAGATAGATAGATAGATAGATAGATAGATAGATGGAAGGATAGCTACAGATAGAAAGTTAGAGAGATAAGATAGATGTATGGAGAGATGGATCAATGGAGATAGATAGATAGATAAACATAGATATAGATAGATATAGAGATAGATTTATATTGATACATATGGTAATAGATATATAGATAGACATAGAGATAGATACAGGGCAGCTAAATGGCATAGAGTTAGGCCTGGAATGAGAAAAACTCATCTCTATGAGTTCAAATATATCCTCAAACACTTAATAACTATGTGACCTTAGGAAAGTCACTTAACACTATTTGCTCAGTTTTCTCATCTATAAAATGAACTGGAGAAAGACATGGCATACACCCCAGTATCTTTGCCAAGAAAATCTCAAAAGGGGTCATGAAGAGTAAAATGATTGAAAACCCACAGAGACAGATAACTAAATTTCTGTATAGTTGTTTTCCATTGTGACCTTATAAATTTATATTTTATGCATTTAAGTCCAGTATACTGGGAAGGACTCTGTCTGTAGGCTTCAGTAAACAGGAAAGTTCCATTATCCAGAATAGGGCAAGGACTTCTGCTTTGGTAAGTTTTCCTCATCCTTGCAGGGCACTTGAAGTCTCTCAAATGTTTTGGGAAATAATATTGAGAAATATACTTTTTTCTTAGACTTTTCCCTGTGTTTTATACTTGTAAGTAGAATTGTATCAACAATGACTTTGGGCTCTGGTCTCTTCTATATGAGAATCAGAAATTAAAAACAAAACAAAATAAAACAAAAAACTCTTGTTTCTCTGATCTCAATGCTTAACCCAGTGTCTGGCTTAGAATATATACAGTAATAATTGCTCATTAAATTGAATTTAAGTTACTTATCTCTATTGTAGTATGTTCAATTGTTCAATCCATTTGAATGAACATTTAGAAAGGGTCTAACTAAA